>BMAW01113069.1:0-10070 GCA_019974015.1 Nephila pilipes
TCCAGTTACGCACATTGCTTAATAAAATGTGTGTCCGGTTCTCGGTGAACGCTGGGATCGGTGGGAGATCTGATCACACCCGTGGCCCTTCCTGAATTTGAACTGAGCTCCCTTCTTCGGCGAGCATTCTCTTTATCCCCTGACCTGAACCTGGGGTTTAAACTTTCCTCTCTTCTTTGATCTCGATTCTTTTCTTTAGAACCCGGGGCTTTCTTCCTGCAAACCCTGCTTTCTTTTGTGCTCCTTTCCTGATTTTCTTTATATATCCCTCTCCTTCAATTCCCTTCTCCTGGTAAGATCTTCTTTATCTTCTCTTCTTTTCGAACATCCTGAAAAGATTAAGTTTAAACTTCAGCTCATCTCCCTTGGTAACCCTCCCCACGGCATTTGGATCTCCACGATTGTAGATTCTTCCATCCCAATCTCCCCGCAAAATTGGACTCTTCTGAAAATAGACGTTTTGATACTTGCTTGTGCCCTTAGCCAGAAAACTCATGGATTTTTATATAGGTTAATAATGATACAACAAATTTACTTCCCTCTCCTTTGTTGATACATTAATCGAAAAATGAAACATTGTGTTAAGTACTTTGAACCTTCAGTATACATTTAACACCATATTAAAATATTATCATGGCGAAAGAGAACACTGAAAGTCCAAACATTCTTAACAGAAAATTTCCTTTAAATATTAAATAAAGAGTAAATTTTTAAAGCGTTACTAAATACTTTGAATGTTTTAAACACATAAACATCACAATGGTAATATTAATATCCATAATTCGAAAGTAACGAAATGTTGAATATTCCAAAAATTTCTTATTCTTCGATAAATACCCGGAGCCTTTCTTTTTGGAAAAAGGTAAATTCCAGAGAGAAGCCATTTTGTATTCTTTGAAATGTAGTCTACTGGATTCGATGCACACAAATATTAGAAGTTATTTTCTGATTTTAAATTTTCTTGGAGTCGTTTTTCTAAGAAAATTAGTTAATCGTTTATACTTCAAAAAGTTCTTAGTGCTAATAATTCTTTTGATAAAATTCGGGTTTTCTTTCGTTCTAGCAAATTTGAATTCTTCAACATAGATATAGTCAAATATATATACCATATATTAAAGATCTTCAGTTCTGTCAGTAAGAGAAGGCCGCATACACACAAAATTATTTTTAACTTGCGTTTTTTAACCATTTTCATGAGCTCAATAATAAATAAACAATCTTTTACAAAAAGCTATAACTAATTATATCCTACAAACTCCATGACAGAATTCAAACATTTGAATTATATTTTTTATCTATAACACAGTTACGAAAACCTGTTGCAGTAAGCGATTCATTTAAGCAAATATTGCACAATCCACAACCAAACGGTTATGTTTTAAAAATCATAAAATTTCTGAATTTAATTCTAAATTTGAAGGAAACGATAAGACATGAAAGTAGATAATAATGATTTGTTCAAATACTAAGATATAAATAAATGAGAAGATTAATTTAAGAAACGTTGTTACTTTGGAAGATGATAAGTGATTAAAATTATATTACACACACACACACACACACACACACACACATATATATATATATATATATTGATATAGAACCTCTTTATATATATATTGATGTAGAACCTTTAAAAAAACAACTAGGCCGAATAAAGTGATCGTATGGTGGAGGGAAAAGGCTCCGATCACAAATGAGGATGAAGATCAAGATCAATGACTCAAGTAAAGAGAATATCATTAGGTACACCATTAACAAACATTTTAACAATCGCGTACCTGAAGGAGGATGACAGTAGTATAAGTTAAGCAATAACTATTGTATTTTGTTACACGAACGTCTTATTATAATAGCATTTGATTCCCTTAAATTAAGGTTGATAATAATTTTATGTTTATTTATATAATTATGAATTATTTGTATGTAATAATAAATTCGTATTTATTTAATTACTATAATTTTTTTTGCAGGTACTGAAGAGGATCCAGTTTTTTTCAGTGCATTGTCATTCTTTTTGTCGCTTCATTTAATAGTATGATATACATTAAAAGTTGAATTCGAATTCTTGTCAAAGATTCTTGTAAGAAAATCAAAATTTTTCTCAGTCTGTATTGATGAAGCATCTCATGTTGCAAATACAGAGCAAATATCTTTTTATATTTCGAACAGGAGCAGAGGGTTCGCGGACATTTTTCTGCGTTTCGTTCCTTTAATTTCCATCTCATTCCTTTAATTTAACAACAGAAAATATATAAAAAAAAAAAAAAAAGATATTCAATAGACATTTTTTAAGACTTTCAAAGATCTGTGTTCACACGTCGAATATCTTATATGGCAAGGTTCTGATGGCACTTCTTTTTCTCGCGATCTCGGATTCTTGCCAAGTCCTCAATATCAAAAATCTTTTTGAGATAATTGATAAGATACTCATTCCTTCACACCGCGAAGTGGTTAGAAGTTTTATCAAAGAAGATCGATGAATTTTCCGTCGAACCAAAAACAAAGCTGCATTTAAAGGAACTATAACTCACAATATGAAGCTACCGCGGCCACCGGTAGAATGTGACTATTACTAATTCTGAATCGAATTCGATTTTAATGTTCTTTTCGTTTTCGGATACCATGACCAAAGAAATTCGGAATAGGTTTTTACTTTCGAAGGATATTCTGTCTCTCTTTTCCTTTTTGGTATATTTGGTTCTGGAAATATTACCGATTTCGATGTATTGATTAAATTCTATTAAAACGATCTTTTTTCTGAAAATGGTCCCTTCACCATCTCTGAACAAATACATGTCGAATATTTATTATGGAAAAGATAAATGAATGAGTTTCCTCGCAACGAGGCGTTGCTTATCGAAACGTTAAACTTATGTAAAAATGAGAAGTTTCTCAACATGCTCAAGTATTTTCAAAATAGTTCCCTGACACTAGTGACAAAAAAAAAAACTCTAAAGAGTAACTACATTACCTAAGAATGGTAGACGTATATTTGATGAATACAAAGGTGGAAATAGACTTACCGCTCAAGTTTTTATGAATGTATATCATAACATAGATGAAAATGCTAATAAAGTGCTCAGTAATTATGCCAAAGAAGCCAATGTATGAATATTACAATTTGCGGTCATTTTCTATCTTATTCAGTTTAATGTTTCGGCGTTAGGTGTTTTTTTACCCAATGAAAGGGGAGAGAGTTGACATTGCAGTGTCGGCGCTGTTTCGAACCCTTGATCACTGGATGCGAAGAGAAGGTGACCGGTCGCTGGTTGCTGAGTGCTTTTCAATCCCACTAAAAGAAACACTTCTGTCGGCCTATTTATTAAGACACATTAATTTCTGTCTTTATTGCTTATGATAGCCGCCGCAATGTCTATGTATTCTGTTGTAACATTTATTAACATAAACAAATTTTGATGGTATTTTTATATCCATATCATTATCGACAAGTTTTCAAACTATCATTAAAATTATTTTTAGTTTTCTTAAGCACCTGCTATACGAATCAATGATTATAAAATATTTATGACAAAAAATTAAGAAAGCATCTTCGTTCATTCCAGTAAAATTTGGAGATGTCACGAAGATAAAATTTTTTTTTATGATCGTCTAAAATCCTGGATTCACCGCTGCAAAACTACAACGTCTATCAAGAGTATAGTCATTTAATAATAATAAAATAAAAAGTAGTAAGAGGGCTTTTTTTAAACATTTCACTGTCAAAGATGCAAAACATTCTTGCAGTCTTTGAATGAACAGAACTGATAAACATATTCATACATTAAGAGAACATGTAGGATTTCATTATTTGAGAAAGAAAATCTGTTATTGAAAATACGAATATATGCATTTTCACATGCTCATGCCGTTTCCTTTTTTCACAAAATTTCACTCATGTAAAGGCGCACATTATGCACATACATTCAAATATTTTGTAGAATGATAATTGTTAATAATTATCACATATAAGTAACTATACTTTTGGCAAAAATACAATATATAACGGTATAAATATAAAATATCTTCAAGAATATTGTCTGTATAAAATATACAAACAGTTTCATACAAATTAAAGTGTAAGAAGAAGTATTTTTTCGTTAAAACTTTATGATTTGAAACTTTTTTCCCCTTGTTCATAGACTAAGAACCTGATTTCACGTTTGGTTCCTTACTTGGCCATAATATTGGGCAATTTCTCGCCAACCTAGATAGCTTTCTAGGAAACGTGGTAGAAAATGAAGCAAACAGGGCTGGGGAAATATAACGTCCTGTGTATTGCCCAAAAAATAATGAAAGATAACATTCAAACGCACCAATTTCATGTGGAAAATGCGTAGCTAGGTTTGAAATGAAAATTATTGATAAATGAGAAAATAAAGCTGACTAAAAATAATACAGTAAAAATGACTAAACTTATCTATTGAAGTATAGGAAATGATATGTTCCGAAGAGGGGAGGGGGGAAGAGAGGAACTTAAATAGATAAGAAACCTAAACAAGAGCAATGATAAGAGTTTAAAACTAACAGAGTTCACGCGCGTGTTTTTTGAAAAAATTGAACAAGAAGCTTTTATCAACCTTGAGTATTTTAACGAAAGTAACTCATTAAATAAATTTAAAAAGAATTTAATAATATATTTAACATATTTGAAATATATATAAGAATAATAAGATAATATTTCAAAATGTATACAATAATAAAACAATTTCGCAGAAATAATAGTTTCGGCCCATTTTAGCTTCAACGCGGTGTGACATACAGGTCAAACTTAATATACTTTTAATCCGCAAAAGTTCATTACAAAAAGTTCATTCAAGTACAAACAAGACGGAAATTTACAATGAATAAAACGCACAAATTATCGATTGTTATCATTTCATATCCCTTAAGGAATTTCTACACTCTTAACATCTATTCGCGTATGCGAAAAAACATAATTTTTCAATGCAATATTACTTACTACTGAAGCAAAGCAGAAATCTGAAACTTTTACCATATAATATGCGCGTATATTTTAATGAATTCTCTTATATTAAATTATAATTAATAATTTTATAAAAAAAAACTCTAGAATAAAAATAATACAGCAATATAAATTGGACACTTTTTAAAAATTACGAAAATCAATATTTTACTTCGCGTAGGATTCTGAATTACAACATTGACCAAAACTTATAAAAATGATGTTATTTAGAACAAAAATATTCATTTTTCAAGTTATACGTGGTTTTTTTCTTTAAAAATCCAGAGGTAATTATGAAGTTGTAAGGAAAAAGAATCCAAATAAAATTCAATCATCAAATTCTTTCTGCTAATAATTTGTCTAAATATTGACGTATAAGTGAAAAAGAAACTAATTTTGATTATGAGTATGAAATATCGAAATGATGTGATTAAGAGTTTCTGGGATATCTTGCGTGCAAGCTAGAATGATTGTTTGTTTGGAGAAAAAAATAATTGGAAACCTAAAAATAACAAAATAAAATGTTGAGTTTGATTTAATTGTTTTCTCGATAATTCTAGTAGTATTGTTAACCTTTTAACAACAAAATTATCAGAAAAGATGGGACTCTAACATACACACACACGCATAAATATATATATATACACGAAAAAATTAAAAATTGTGGAATTTTAAGGGTCATGGACCCATTAAATAACAACAATAAAAAGATACAGGTACATAAATTCATCTTTTCTTATTCGTCTGTTGTTGTGACTTGTTCCAAATAGTCTTGCCAGGTCAAGTCCACAACATGAAAAATCTTCAAGAAATAATAGACGACATGAGGTGAAGTATTCAAATATCCTTTATCAAGGTCCATTTTGATTTAAAAAATGCTCGAGAAAAGGATTGGAGAACATTACAGTTGGTGTAGATCGGCAGGATTTTGTGCCTTTTGTCAAAAGTAAGAATCCCAGTGTGTCTACTAACAAGTCAACAAAGGGTGGTTGAAACACCCCTGTCTCCCTTAATAATGTTACAAAAATACTTCAGTCACTGGGGTGTATGTGAGTGAAATTCAGCCCAACACGGTGGATACCGGCAATGGACGCTTTATTCCTCAAATATTCTAAATCAGACGAATACACAAGTAGCAATACTTGGACAGAGTAACACCACAAATAGGAAACAATGCACTTCTTCACATTAGCGACGCAACAGAAATAAACGCAGCACTTGTTTAGATCGGCAACACAAATACATACTTAACAGCACTTGTAATAACGTTCAGCTCCCCAGTTTTCTAGTTTGCACGACGGACAAATTACTGTCTTACTTTGTACTCGAAAATTGCAGGGAAGCAACATTTCAGATTCTTGACAATAGTAAGGGCTTCACCAGGAGTTTGCTTGTTTTACCATCGGAAAAGTAGAGAGTGGGAGGGGACTAACATAACTAATGGTTTGAGATTTTTATTTTTGAATAGGTAACGAGAAAGTTGAGAGAAGTATTGGATCTTTAGAATAAAGAAACCTCTTCCTTGACCTAATTATCAGCAATTTCCTTATCAACCATAAGGGACGGAACCCGATGGAAAAGTTTGGAGAGGGAAGGGCTAGCTCAAGTGACCTGATCACTTGACCGAAGTCCGTCGCCCACAGCCCTCATGTTGCAACGAAGGAAGACGTTAATAAACTCTCACTCTGCTATTATTCGAAAAATTCAGGTAACAAACAGTGATAAAATTTCTTAAATTTATATAATATATATGCATTAATTTTTTTTATCCTCAAAATGCTTCTTAAACAGCCTTGTTGGATAATTTCAATGAAATTGGGACCTGGTTCTTTTTTTTTTTTTTTTTTCGTTAAGATTATTTGAAGAGATAAAGGCGTAATCGCTTTTTATGATTATTCAAGTATTTCGGCACGCATACCATATTTTTCATTTTACTTAACGAATATATTCAAGCTGAGTCATTCGCGATGCAGAATAGATATTGGCTGCGAACAAAAGTCGTTAAAAATGGAAAAGTTAATAAAGATAGGAAATGCAAAGTATTTTTTTGAATAATCTAAAACCAAATTGAAACTAGTGATACGAGCAGAGCAAGGAAAAGTAGACGAGATAAATATTTTTTTGGAACATTATCAAAAAAAAAGTATTTTCATATTCCAAAGTCTAACCCACAACAAATGCACAATGATGATAAAAGCAAAATTCCGAGACATGCTAAATTGTTATATTCCTTTATTTGTTATGTATTTATGACCTTATTATCGGAACCAAAACTTTCTTATCAATTTTTCTATCGATAAGGACTTTGAAATGAATGAAGCAAGTCACAGATAATCAGTAAATTTTCATTCTCTTGAAATTTTATGGAACTAGAGTTACGTAATAGACTTTCGATGACGGACACTCACGATCAAATGAAGATTTCAAAAATTTCAGACTTTCTGTGCAACTTGTTTGAATGGTTTAGCAAATGTAATGTCATAAGAAGCTTTTGCAGCGATAGAAAGGATAGTTAAATAAATAATGGTTGCCAGTGCAAATGAAAAAAAAAAAGTAATGGCTCTTCTATGAAATAACGAAACTGTTGGGCACTTTCCCCTTTTTTAAAGGGATAATTTTCCCTTCGAAATATTTTTTAAAATTTATGTATTTTAAAATTAGGTTTATCCTGCAATGTAGTAATTATCTTCAAGAAAGTAATTTCATATGAAAATTGATTGGATTGTTGACGCATTTTTAAAAATTAAAATTTTTAAGCAACTTTTAAAAAATTTTCAAGACTTTTCTCCTCTTGTATTTATTAACATTTTATAATAAAATATTTGTGAAATATTCTCAAAAATTTATTAATTTTAATATAATATTCATCCACTCATTTTACAAAAAAAAAAAAAAAATTACGCTATAAATTTACATTATTTTTATACCTCAAATGTATTCTATTCTATATGTATTCTCTCAAATGTATTCTATTCTCTTCCTTTTTTCATTAACCTTCTTTTTAAAATTTAATCATTTACTTGTTAATCTGCGCTGGTATTTGTGTTTTATCTTCTCATTCTAAATAGTTTTTTTTTCGAGAATGAAGCAGTACACACAAAATCTTTCGCGTAATTTTTAGAAGGTATACATAACAGGTCAATTGAAACGACCCCGGCCTACCATAGTAAAACACATTTTTTGGCAAAATTAGTTTTTTTTTATTCAACATAATGCACTTCAAGGGTGATACACTGATTATAGCGATCCTTCAATTTTTCGATACCATTTTTGTAGTACGATTTGTCCTTTGCTTCAAAATAGGCCTCTGTTTCGGCGATCACCTCTTCATTCGACGAAAATTTCTTCCCAGCGAGCATTCTTTTGAGATCTGAGAACAGGAAATAGTCGCTGAGGGCCATATCTGGAGAATACGGAGGATGAGGAAGCAATTCGAAGCCCATTTCATGGATTTTTGCCATCGTTTTCACTGACTTGTGACACGGTGCATTGTCTTGGTGAAGCAGCACTATCTTTTTCTTCAAATGCGGCCGTTTTTCGGCGATTTCGTCCTTCAAACGGTCCAATAACGCTATGTAATAGTCGCTGTTGATGGTCCTTCCTTTTTCAAGGTAGTCAATGAAAATTATTCCAAGCGCATCCCAAAATACAGACGCCATAACCTTGTCAGCCGACTGTTGCGTTTTCCCACGCTTTGGAGCGGGTTCATCGTGTGCAGTCCACTCGGATGACTGTCGATTGGACTTCGGAGTGAAATGATGGAACCATGTTTCATCCATTGTCACATATCGACGCGAAAACTCGGGTTTATTACGCTTGATCATCTTCAAACACTGCTCCGAATCATCAACTCGTCGTTGTTTTTGGTCAAAAGTGAGCTGGTGCGGCACCCACTTTGCACAGAGCTTTCTCATACCCAAATATTCGTGTCAGATGTACACGTTCATTTGATATCTTTAGAGTGTCTGCTATTTCATTCAATTTCAATTGACGGTCATTCAAAATCATTTTGTGGATTTTTTTAATGTTTTCGTCGGTAACAACCTCTTCTGGGCGTCCACCGTCTTCGGTGCTCATTTCACCACGTCTAAACTTAGCATACCCATCCTTGATGGTTGATTTTCCTGGGTCAGTGTCCGGAAACTCGGCATCAAGCCAAGTTTTTGCTACAACTGTATTTTTTCCCTTCAAAAAGCAATATTTTATCAACACGCGAAATTCCTTTTTATCCATTTTTTTCACAATAACAAAAGTTGCTTCACTCAAAATGCTATAATTCACAAACTCATGATCCGACAGCTGTCAAATTTATACACTCATCTTTTGAAAGTTAGGGCAAACTAAAAAACATATGGATTTAATTCTATTAGAGCCATCTATGTGTCAGACCGGGGACGTTTCAATTGACCTGTTATAGCTTTTTTGGTCTGTTTGACGCTTCGTAAAGTTCCTTTGTTGAATTCTCAAATGGCTTTTGTTATTTTATGTTTAAAGTGATCGTTTTGTACCACTATCTCTTTTGAACAATTCGACCAAATCATATTAATCAAATTTTCATTAGCATTCTGTATTTCACGATGACACATATTTCTTACAGTTCATTAGAAGCAAGCCGTTGATTAATAGGAAGGATGTTTAGTGGAAAGCTTCTTTTTATTCGGGTTCCCACATGCAGTTTATGAGAACCAGGTATATCCCCTCTTTGCTGTTGCAGATGGGTAAAAACACCATGAACCACTCCATGATGGACATTTTGAATATTGAAGTCTATTGACATTCGAATTGCTGTAATGCAATGTGACGTAAATTGCTCTTTCCTTGCCTAAAAGATATACCTCCTTGATTCATTTGCAGCATTACGTTGAGCTGTGTATATCATTTTGCTAACATGTTTGTACATTCTTTTTTTCTTCCTTTTGATATTATCCCCATTGACAACATATCTTTCAGATTGGTTTTTCAATCGCCATCAGACAGTAATGTAGAGTAACTGAATCTCAATAGTTGCGATCCTTCGCACAGGCTCAACGTTGCCTCTATTTCCATCAATCCGATAAGATTAACATCCGATCCGATGTGAACCGATGTGATTAACATCCGATCC
>BMAW01113075.1:0-27657 GCA_019974015.1 Nephila pilipes
ATTTTTTCTATTTTATGACCTTTATTTGTCCACATTACAAAAAGGCAATATTTTTTTTCCTGCAATTTGCAGTTGCCCCTGAATTTGATAGAAATATTGGTGATTTTTATTTATAATCATATTTCCCAACCTATCGAGTTTCCAGAAGAGAAATTTTTTTGTGGTTATTGCTTCTTCGGGAGTTATGTTTTGGCATGAGGCCGGGCATTTTACCACAACAATTCCATCATCATCAACTAAACCATCTGGAGTGGCTGCTAAGTACTTTAGTTTTGGATGTATGAACAGTCCGCAAGGGCGAACTATCAAACCCATTGAATTTTCTAAAGCCTTCACAGCCTCCCCTTCATGATTTATTCCGTATTCCATTGCTGATGACCGGAAGTGGGAATAAAGCTTTTTGTTAATTATTCCTTCACAACTTGTGTGGGGAAATTTTTTGCAAATTGCACCGAAATCCGAAGCTGTCAGTCGTTTTCGACGTTCCTCTCTCCATAGAGGACTCTTTCTTTGTTCTACAGTCTTTCTTTCAATGGATTTTCTTTCTTCAATTGATAGTTGCAGAGTGGAAAGAAGCCTTTCTTTTTTTTGAGAAAAAATATCCTCCGATAAATCTGGCTTTTCAGCTCTAACACCGTAATTTTTATTACGACCTTTCTCTAAAAAAAGACTTTTTCTGCAACGAGGCCGTGACATCTTCCTTTTTCTCCTTATTAAATCATTTTCTCTTCTTCTTTCAGTCGATTTCACAAAATTTCCAGGGCTCGTATTGTACATACTTTTATGTACGCGAGACATAAAGGACCCGGAATTATGTGAAATTACAGCTCCACTGCATCGGGCGAGATAGCTTCGTCGTAAACAAAAATTTACTCTCTTTCCTCCTATAAATTTTGCCACAATGGAGTGAAACTGCTCGACGCAGTTGTTGTTAGCTGAAAACAACAAGCTTTTGCTGTTATCAGCCAAATTGTTTACGACATTCATTATTCTATACAATAACCCAGATTGTAATAAGTCTGGAATCCAGTTTGTATCATTTTTTCTCTGAATGCTGCAAACAGAATCAACACAATTCTGGTGATCTCCAAACACATGGTATGGAGCATTTAAAATATGTTTTTGGAGTATGGAACAGCAATCAAAGTTTACTTCATTTTTTGTTAGTTGCGCAGTTGCTGAAATTACAGATTTTCGCAACCGTAAAATGTTTTTTCCTAAGCACTTTCTCAAAGTTATTGGTCCAGCTTTGCTGTCCCTAACTATATCTTTTAACTTCAGGCAAAAATTCCTAAACAAGTGATTTTGGCACTCTAATTTTTCCACCTGAAGTTCATCGTAGGGCCTGGAATCTAATATTGTTTTGTCAACGTTGTTATCTCCATCTCCAATAACTTTTGCATATTTTACTCCATACATAGCCACACTGTTTTGGAATCCCTCTTGAATTATGTTTGCCTCCATACTCGAAGAGCTGCCATGCCAATTTTTACTGCAGCAATGTTTGCCAGGTAATTTGTTAACAGCTGCAGCTCTGGAGCAGACCATGCAATATCGGTTTCGTACAGCCATGTATAAAACTTTCTTTGTCCGAAATCCCACTATTGCAGCCTGAAATTATAAAAGAAACATTTAATAACTATCAAATTTATTTTGGACATTATATAAGTTAATAATAAATTAGTACAGTTAGCAAATACAAAAACAATTCATAAAAATATTTTTAAACATGAATTTAATTCAGTTGTGTCTATTTGATTACATATGCAACATAGCGTCAAAAACTTTTCAATTTCTACAATTTACAAAAAAAGAGGTTTAATCAATAGAAATATACGAAATATATTAAACAAAACTTACCGCTCCGGATAGAGATGAGTAGTTGGTTCTATATGATCTCTTGGCCCAGCAACCATCCACAACGACTGTCAGCATAGGAATTCCATTTCCTCCAACTTCTCCAGCCTGAACTGCTAAATGTTTTTCTTCCATTGCTGCACAGTACATTTCATTTTCAGCAACTTTCTCCCAAGCTGTAGCAATGTTATCGTGTTCTTTCTGGTACGTATTTGAGCTAAGAGGAGGGATATCTAACGTAGACAGAAATTCTTCTAAATTGGCAAACCCCCCACCAATTTTCATTATACCTGAAACAGCAGCAGTATTTACGGGCATTTTTTTACATTCCGGGTCTTCAGCCCATAATGTTTCTTGAAAGTGGCACATTTCACATTTCATTTTTATTCCTGAGTTTAAACCTTTCCTAACTTTAGACATTATTTTCATGTTTGAAAATGAACATTGAAGAGGACCATGGTTATTCAAATTTTGAATACAATTTATGAAATGCGAAATATTCACAATTCTTCTTCCGCTCAGTGAGTGTTCTATTACTGTCTCAGTGTTTGAAGTACTAGGGGTGCATGTTTTTGAATAGAAGGTCGTACTTACAGGTGTGCATTCTTCATAGCACTTTCTTTTAGAATTTCGCCTGAAAAAAAAAAAGAAGAAACTCATCTTGTATTAAATGTTGAAATCTAGAATAAACTATATGAAATGTAAGTACAAAGGTAAGACTAAATATTAGTATTGCTTTCCAGGAAGAAATAAAGCATTTTTTTTTTCTAAAATTATGCCAAAATATCAGTGTAGGAAACAAAAGTTAAGTTTAATAAATCGTTTGCTTTTTAATTGTTTGTTTATTAACATTGCACTAAGAAGTGAAACGAGTGCAATCGGTGACAAACTTGGGAATTTTGAACTTAAGTCAAATGACGAGAGTGACACCCCAACCTGGCACCTCCTTCTCAAAACTTCCACACTACACCATGGGGAGGACTCGGGATCTCGACACATTTAACATATATCAGCTCCTTTCTACTATGTATCCATAGAGAAATCAGGACTCGAACCCACGGCAAAACGGAATCACGTTGGCCTTGAGCTTACAATTATGACCTCTCGGAAACTGTGGTCTACTTGCCTCGTGAAAGTGAAGGAATAACATGATATAAGAGGCAAACGAAATTCCCTCATCATAATAAAATTTCTAGTTTGGTTTGGTTTTATTGACGTCACACTTGAAGCAGCACGAGGGCTATTGGCACGAACCTCGTAATTTTGAGCTACGGTCAAGTGACGAGGACAACACCTGAGCTGGCACCTCTCTCTCCTAACTTCCACACCACGCCCTGGAAGGACTTCCAGCCTCGACAGATTTAACATGCATCTGCTCCGGCTGCACTGGGGGTTTGGTTTTGGTAAAGTTTTTATCAACGTCACATAGAAGCAAAACGAGGGCTATTGGCGACGGACCTCGTAATTTTGACCGAGGTTCAAAATTACGAGGCACGGCGGGTCTTTGTGGCAGCAAGGCTCGAATCTACGTCTCGACGATAGCCGCCAACCGTAGGTCCACGACCACGACCACTAGAATACCACGGCCATAATAAAATTTCTAAGAAAACAGAATAAAATTTTAGAAAAGAGTTACTTACTTTTCTTTCCATTCGGAGAATTTCTGTCCTTTATTCTTTCTTCGGTATGCTGAAGAATATAATCTTTTCTTGTTGCTTTGACGGTTATTCATATTATTTAATAATTGTAATAAATTTCTGCAACACAAGTTTTATAATAGCAAATGTTCTAATGCACAAATAACTAAATACTGGGAGCAAAACAAGTGAATTTCAATTCTGGAGGTACAAACAAAGAATGTTGCACAACAGATTTACAATATCTCCACTGATATATTCAAAACGTATCTAAAATACATATTGTTCATTTTAATAATAAAGTAATTTGGATAGTGTATTTTTTTAAAATACTCAGTAAAAATAGCATAAAAAATGAAGGATTACTTCTTTTTTTAAGAAATCGTGTATGAAGCTTACTTTTTAAACACTGTGAAATACCACGTAGATATCTGTATAGTAAGCTAGACAAACTTTCAACAGATAATACGCAACTGTAAATAAAGCTTCAAAAGAGGAATTCTCAGATTCCTAGACATCGGCCGACTTCACCGGAAAGGATCATAAATCTTTTGACGACCTGTCTTTATCATGTATCCTTGCGCACTAAGGCGGGACATTTAATTTTGCTTTCCCCTCTTTCCTTGTTTACTTTGCTGACTCAACAAATTACATGCAGGGAAATAAATTAAATTTTTTAAAAAAATATGCATTTGAAAGAGCATAAAAAAAGGAAGGTTTCTGTGGAATTACTTTTTTTTTCCGATTATTCAAAGTATTTTTATGATCAATTAAGTGTGCCGGATGCAAGTTTTTAGATCTTTAATAAAAATTTAAAAATACTTGCAAAAATCAGAAAAAAAAAGTAACTCCACAGAAACCTTCATTTTTTAATGCTCTTTAAAATGCACTTTATTCCTTGCAGTTAAAATAAATATTCTAGATGTGAGACTTTAAGTACGTAACTCCATAGGATTAACATTAGGTAGGGAAATTCGTGGTGGCGTGTCGACGGGGGCCTTAAGTGAAGATGGGGTGTAAATATTGAAGGTTGATGAGTTTCTTGTTTTTGAGGGAGATCTTAGAGGATTTGCGGAGAAGGATCTTAAGGCCATGGGGTAACTTATTTCATTTTCAAGCTCAAATTTGGGGAAAAAAAAAAAAAAAAAAAAGATTTGTTGATGTGTGTGTGTAGTGATGTTCAATTTGGAGTCGTGTGTTATTGCAAGGTATTTTTAGTTTCTATAGTCCAGGAAATCTTTTTGCCGAATAGTTTAAATTCTTCGAGTTCTTTTCAAAATCCGCCATTTTTAAAGATGACGGTTGTTGACTTTTTTGGATTAATGGATATTCTCCCCAGATGAAGCCATTTCTGAGGGTTTTTAAGGTATCGCTGTAGATAGCGATGACTAAGCTTAGGATAAAGGCAGAAATAGACCGTTGAGCAGGTGGGGAAGTCGTAGATGAAAACCGAGTGCAAAAAAAGGTGACAGGATGGCTTATTGCTTGATATGTCCAATTTCAGACGTTTTTGAATGTTGTTGCACTTGTAAGGTTTCTATTTTGGAGGATAGTTATTATCAGGTAGTCCGGAAAATTTAAGTCGATTAATTGGAGATTAGATCGGTATGCCAGACAGGGATGAAAGTATTTTGAACTTCCATGAAAATTGCTATTGTGGTAGATTTGTCATTAAATCCGGAAATAATTTGGTTGGTAACACGGAAGAAGTGGCTAGTAGAAGTATTCTTCCGTATGTAATCCATGTTATTCTGGCGGGACGATATTCTGTACATTGGCGTGGAGGTCATATCTGGAGAGAAGGAATTTTTCAAATATTTTGGCTATTGAAGAGATGAAACTGATTGGGCGATAGCTAAAAGCTGAGGTGACCAGCCTTTCTCATACCATGAGTCAATTTTTTAGCAAATGAGTTCAAATGCGCCATATAATTCGAACACTTTTTCAATATGCGTCACGGTTTGGTCACCTGTGGTTTAGAGGGAATTTATGGCCCTTCTCGCGTTTTGAGATAAGTGAAATCATGGAATCTTCTAGGCAGGTGGGAAGTAAATAAATAGTAGACATTATTGTATACCTAGGTGTGAATATGATGGCTTTGATTTGAATGGATTTCAATGCCAAGTTGTTGATCTTGTACTTGCCAGGAGCATTTTTTTGTTTTTGAGTTTTAAAACATTTGAAATTTCAGTAGGTGACGTGAGGAGTAATGTGGATGTTGTGTTCGGTTGCGCGATGAATCTATTGACTTTTCTTTCCACCAAATTGATAAACGTGCTGTAGTATAGTATGGGTGGCTATTTTCATGGAAGGAGTCCTCGAGAGCATCTACTAAGGGATTTGCTTTTTTCTGTGTTTTGGGATATCAATCCTGTCGTATACCTGTCTTAACTGTTCGATGTGCCTTTTTTCATGGTAGCGTGATCTATTTTGTGCTGGGAGTCATCTCTAGTGGAGGCTTCGGAGAGGTTTTGGTTCCAGATTTTGGTTTTTAAACAATTTCTATTTTGATGTCTCTTTTTAATTTGTGAAATTCTGTTTTGATGGGAGGGGTATCTGATCTTTTGCCAGGTTCTTAGAAATAAGTCTTTTCTTCTATTATTAGACGATTAGATGGAGAAAAATTGAGGTAAGGGTTCGGGATGTATTAGGATCTACTGCCTTGAGATATGGATCTCATGATACTGCTTGTTACTTCTACTGCAGAGGCGATTTCATCAGTATTACTAATTAGCGGGTTTCCCGTTAGGGAATATGATAAGATTTTGTGGAATTTATTCAAGTTGATGAAAGTATAGAAATCATTTTTAGCCGGAGAAAGGATTTTGAAGTTTAAGGTGAAAATTACCAGATAGGCTGTAAAGCAAACGAGTCTTTTAGCGATTCTAAAGTCGATGATGGAAGAAATATGGATTCCCTTTAGGGCAGGGCTTCTTAAACTTTTGTCATTCACGACCCCATTTATGATTGCGAGTTTCTTGACGACCCCATACAAACCTTGACGACCCCATACATGAATCATTGTTTAGCTGCAGGTTGCCCGTGTGTACGCGCGCGCATTCCTCCCTTTGATTGTGTGTGATATTTAGAGGTGGCGGTCAGAGTGGGAAGTCAGCGGTTTATTCAACACGTATGATACCGACAAACGCACTAACAATGTATAGCCACAGTATAATAATAGTGACCGTTTACTGCTGTCGGTGGAGATAGCTCTTCAACAAATGCGCGTGTCTAGACGCTGCAAGTCCACTGTATTCCGCCAACTCTAGTGATGTTATAAAATGGTATATATAAATATTTGACATTAAAATCTCTCGCGACCGCAGAATTTTGCTACGCGACCCCATCTGGGGTCGCGACCCATAGTTTAAGAAGCCCTGCTTTAGGGTCGTCTTGTAGGCTTGTCCGGTTTATACTTTCTAGTCCCCAGGCTTGAATATAATAAGAGACGATATTCTATTTCTGTCTTGATTGCTGTTGGGGCTCCTTATTCTGAATGCCGATGAATTCCAGTAGGTTAAATTCTAAGACAAAGAATTTATATATCTAAAACGCTGTAAAAATACGACTTTTTTAAGAAAATATTGTTTTATTTGTTCTTATGTTATAAAACACTATCTTATAAAATGCAATCTTGATATAAAAAAAAATAACCGCATTAGGCTAGAGGCAATCTAGAATACATTCATGATATCTAAATTTTATGTTATTAAATACTTAAGTCATCTAAAAAGTTTGCAATAGCCTTGAGAAAGTGTGGAATAGGCTGGTCAGGGGTTCTCCATGTCTGTTTTGATTGCTGATAGGTCTCCCATGTTCTGAATGCCAATGAATTCCAGTCAGTTAAATTCTGGGACAAATAAATTATATCTTGAAAATGCTGTGATAACAAAACATTTTAAGGAATATAATGCTGGTTTTATTTGTTTTTATGTAATTAAATAAAAAATTGAAAGAAAAATTCTGAAAATGGCTTGAGACAATCTGGAATACATTAATGATATCTAAAATCTGAAAAAATAAAATTACATTACAAAACTGCAGTTTTAATGTAATTCATTAAAAGAAGTAAATGCCGTTTTTTTAGCGTAATTAAATGCCAATTTAATCGACAATATGTAATAGCGTGAGAAAAATGGAAAGCATTTAAGATATCCAAATTCAGAAAAATCGAAACAATTTTTCAAGATATCCAAATTCAGAAAAAACGAAACAATTTTTCATGAATGCTGGATTTTTTGATTTTGCACATTTAAATACCGAGTCAACTGAAAAAACTTCGCAATAAGAAATTTTGAATATCTCTAAGATATTTGATGACTCTATGTAATTTATTAATATCTTTAAAACCAGTTCTTTTAAAATATTGTAAAATTTTCTGTTCTCCGTATTCTGATTATCTGTGTTGTGTGTTTAATACTCTTAAAGATCATTGTTGTTCATTTATTTATCAGTCTTGTTATTTATTAAAGGTGATTATTTTTATTCAATGAAATTTAAAATTTTAATTTTCAATTAGTTTTTTTTAAATGATTCATAAGATATACCAGTGAAATATTAAAAAATTGTTATTTTGTAAGTTTTCCCTATAAACACAGATAATGAAACCCGTTTTTTAAAAAGATATTTCAAATTTTTATCTGTCTATTCAACAAAAAAATATATGAACTGTTTTTCTAAAAATGAACTTACTTTGCTAATTTTAGTGATAGACCTTTTTTTTTATTTTCATATTGTTTTAGCTATTTGTTTGTAAATATTTATTGGTCAAAACTTTATGCATGAAGTTAATGTCATTTCCTTCTTCCTTGCAGATTCATTAAAGAACCTGAGATCGTATTAAGGGAATGGACAGCAATGAACAAAGTATGTTTCCATAATGAATTTGTAACATTTGCAATATTTGTATTATTTTCTTTTTTGTAACCGATTTTTCGTTCCGTATGAAAAGCGTAAATAACATTTTAAATTACACCGCATTTATTGCCTAACATATAGACAAAATGTATTACTAAAATTAATTTAAGTTCCAATAAAAATGAAATCATTAAATACGAATAAGTTATGACGACCCATAATTTAATTTGTAAAGTTCTGGGCTTAGTGGAGGCCTTAGGAATATCCATAAAAATAGGAAATTTCGTATCTTTCAGAATACTTTTTGTGTTTGAAATTCATTGAAAATATGAGTCGGAAAACAATTGTGTTGTTTCAGGAGGGCAAGCAACATTTATATTTTGTGCTTGAATGAAATAAATAATTGTGTATAAGTAAAGTCATTTGGTACAATTATTTTACAAATAGTTTTATGCATTTATTCAGTACTCATTCTTGGTGTTGTTATTAAGTTTATGTGTTACTTAAAGACAGAGTTAGAATTTTTCAAATTAATATCTGGTGAATAAGTTTGTTGCAGGATATGCCATGAATTCTTTAAATTTTGTATCAAAATTTCCTTGTGTTCGTAAGGCTTTTGCTAGTCATGTAAATTTTCATTAATGATTTTTAATCTAAATTAACTAATTGCAAAAATCAGATCCATTCAGGCAGAAAATCAAAAAATAGTAATATCTGATCAACTTGTAATTTTTCCTGTGTTTTATACATCTGTATTTGATATCAATACACATTTATCACTGAAATTGCTTCACTTTATGTCGAAGAAGTTCAGTCATTTAAATTCTGGGAAAGATAAATTACTTATCTAAATTGCTGATCAAACGCAATTTGTGACAAAAAATAAATGTCATTATAGTTATTAAACAATTAAATACCGAATTGTTTGAAAAATGTCTGCAGTAGGCTTAAGACAATCTGGAATACTTTTGATACCTATATTCGTAGGAAATGAAATTGTATTTTGTTTAAAACTGCGCCAATATGAATTTTTCAAATAGTTAAATGCTGGATTTTTTGCTTATTTAAATGCTAAGTTTACTGAAAAAAATTTTGTAATACGCAACTTTGAATATAATTATGATATCTGATTAATGTTAAGCATATTTTCCCTCATATTTTCAGTACCAGTCCTGTTCTTGGAAGATATTCTGTTTTCATGAAACTGCGTTTCTGCGGTGGGTGTTCAATACTTTTATGGTGATAGTTACTCATTTATGTATCTTGCTAATAATGTAAGTAAATTATTTTTTATTTAAATGCTCATTAAAATTGTTATAAATGAAACAAAAATGTTTATTTTATTATTTTCTGGAATTTATTGCTGAAAATTATATTTTATAACTATTAACTTCCGGTCAGCCACTCAAGATCTTATTAAAACCTACAAAAAATTTGAAAATCTGGGAAAGTATTGAAAATTATTATGTTTCAAGTCCATAGAAAATATAAATCTGAAGACCTTGTAATGTTTATGAAACAAATGACATTAATCTTCCTTTCATGGAGAAGTAAGAAAATTATGTGTTATAAAACTCATTTATTACAATAGTTCCGAAGTCCTTTTATTTTATTATGTGCTCAGGTTTCCATAACTGATTTTGTGGTTAGCAATTTGTGTAATGTAAAACCTTTCAGACATTAATTTTACATTCAGTGGTTAAACTTGACGATAGATATGTGACAAAAAATATTTTTTATTTGAGTTTCTAATGAGGTGGAAAAGAAAGTGCCTGTCCTTTTAAATTTTCATTATTGAATGGTTATTTCGTATTAACGAATTGCTCAGTCAAACGCATTTTGGCAGAAATTCTAAATAGTAGTTGTATGTATTGAACTTATTATTTTCCTCCAGTTTTATATACTTGTCTTTGATAACAGTGACATTAATTTATCACTGAAACTAATTAAATGTCAACTTGGTCCAAAACAGTCTGTTATGGGGTGTGAGACAGTCTGGAAAACTTTTATGATATCCAATTTAATATAAAATCAAGTTATATTTCTTAAAGGATGTGTAAACATGATTTTTGCAAGTTAATAAATGAATTTTTTTTTTTTTTATATAGAAATGTCAATTACACTAAAACAAATTTGTGATATACAATTCTCTATATATCTTCATAATGTCTGATAATTCGAAAAACTTCACTAAATTATTTTGAACCAGATCTTACGGGTTTAACTCTTCTCTGGGAACTTCATTTCATTGTTGTCTGTTCAATGCTCTTAAAATCGTTTTTGTTCATTTTGCTGTCTTACTATTAAAGTTGATTATTTCTTTTTAATAGTAAACTTAATAAAATTGGTTTCACATGAAATGAAAATAATTACTTTTATTTTCTAGCATTTATTGACGAAAGTAATCTTATAAATTGCCTTAAGTCTAGCCTGTCTTATTAAAACATAAGAAATTGGAAATTAAAAAAAAAAAAAAAAAACAGTAATATAATTATTAAATTTCAAAATTATGTATAATATAATTCGGAAAGACCTTGTCATGTTCTTGAGAAAAGTACAAGTAAAATTTATTTTCTGATTTTGAATAAATAAAAAATGTTGTTGTTAGTAAACTCATTGGTAAAATAATTTCAAGATCATTTTAACGCATTTCCCCCTAACTTTGCGTAAACGATGTTGTAATTATTCTCTTGTGAAATTCAAAAGCCTGATTTGATATTAATTTTTATGTTAAGTGATTAAACTTGTATCGTGATATGTAACAAAAATTATCTAAATTCTATAATGAAATTTTTCATGTGCCAGAAAGGAAGTTGGCAGTTATTAAATTATAATTATGGAATAGTAATCTCGCATTAACTTTTTAATTGCAACAATCAAACCCATTTAAGCTGAAAATCTCAGTAGTTATAACAGTTTGTAACCGATGGTTTTAAGAACTGAACCAAAAAACCAACAGATGGCGCTATCCGCCATAAGACTTTCTTCCCAACTTCTAGTAGTTAGGTACTTTTGTAGTATGCGTGTGTATGAATGTTGCGTGTTGTATGCATGTTGTGATATATATCCGCCTGCTGTAAACGGAACCTAATCGAAGAAGAAAAGTTCTTCAAACCTTCTAATCTTTATAAAAAAACTCATGCCACGCGCTACAAAATTGGGGCCCGAACGTGAGACAGCGGCGTATTGACGACTTAGGTAAGTAACTTTTGCTTATTAGTTTCAAACATATTTTGAATGGATCACCTTGATCTTTTGAATTTATTCATAAATAATATAATTTTAATGATTCATCTCGATTCGTATCTTGTTTTTGAAAATTAACAATTCAGTATTTTATGAATAGAATTGTAATTTTAATGGATTCATCTTGAATCAAAAGTGTATTTTGATTTTGAAAAATCAACTATTCTTAAATTCTAAACTGTCCAAGTGACAAAAATTTCATGATTTGAAACAATTCTTATATTCTTAATTAGAACTGTATATATATAAAAAAGATATAATATGCATATATTCACATATTTTCCTTGATTTGTGTGTTTCAAGCAATCCATTGCTTTAATATTATTATCTCTAAAACGAATCTGCATTGAAACTTTTATTTGAATGTTTATCTTAAGTTTTAAATTATCATATGTTTGAGTGTACCCAATGCTATACGTTATTATGGTGTTAATTGTATTAAAACGAAACTTTTGAAAACTTCTTTATTAATTTCTTGTATACCTAAACTATGTTATTTCAATGTTTAGCAGTCTGTGTGGTATTCCATTCTGAAAACAAATAACTAATATTTTGTGAATTATTAAAACATTCTGTTGTCATGAAGAGCTAAATAAGCTTCTCTAAATGAAACGAATTGAAATCTCATCGTTCTACTTCATTGAGATAGAACATGTATGTGTAATTTTTATTTGAACTGAAACTATTTTAGTAGTTTTCTTTTCCTTTTGCTAGAATAAGCTGTTTTTTTTTTCTTTTTTTCGAAATTTATTCTCCCTCAAGTGAAGGTCAATCAGTCATAACATCCTCTGTGTACTTTGTTACTTCCGTTTTGTTTTGATGACTAGTGTATACTTTTATGCTGAATATAAATTAGATGCAAAAGTGTTTTCTTTATATGTATAACTAGCTGATACCCGCCCGCTTAGCTGGGCAGACGCTAATATTATATTTTGGAACCTATACGTAAAATATGAAGAAATTTTTCAATTTTTAAATTTAATTATTATCTGAATTTAAAATTTTTAGAAATTGATTGTCTGTAATAATGGTTATCCACGACTTTCAAACATATGAGAAAAGTATTTAAGTGTTAATAGTTCATCAATGAAAATGTAATTTAGTCTGTAAATCTGTCGTTGAACAGAATTCCGCATCACCGATGAGGTTCTGTGTAGTACGATGTGTTCCCATTATTCTACATGGCGGGTCCCCAGTAGGCCAAAACCATGTAAAAATTGCCAACATAAAAATAAAAATACATTTTTATACATATTTTTTTATTTTTTAAACCTGTTGAAACAATTTTTTTTGTGTATTACATTTCTATTGTCTTTATTTTGAATGCATGGCATTTTTTGAAAGTGACAACTACATTTTTATTTTTTATTATATCAATTTATTTATCTTAATTATTACATTCATTATTATTTTATCTTATTCTAATTTTAGAAATAGTTAAATATTAGAAAAATATGAAATAATATGCCTACGAAAAATATGAAATAATATGCCTACATTTCCAAAACATCTTTGTAGACAACATTCTTCGTTCGTTTTTCTGGTTGAAGGTTGATTAGATTTTCACGTGAACTAACTCTTGAACATGCCATATAAAATTGTCCATGTGAAAAACAGACACTTTGTAAATCTACACCAACTAATTTTAAACTCTGCCCTTGTGCTTTATTGATAGTCATCGCAAAGCAAAGTCTAACTGGAAACTGCAAACGCTTAAATTCAAAATGATAATCTGATGGAATTAATGATATTCTTGGAATGAATATATTTTCACCCTCATACTTTCCTGTAAAAATAGTCGCTTCTATAACGTTTTTTTTTTTAGAGTTTTCACTTTGAGTCTGGTGCCGTTACATAATTTAGGAGGATTTAAATTACGCAACAACATTATTGACGTACCAATCTTTAGGTAGCCTAGTGGGCAAGGTTTCGGATTCGTGGGCGGGGTTTTTCTCTCAGTCGCAGGTTCGAGCTTCGGCCGTTAAAGACCCGCCGTGTTGCTGGGGCTGATGCACGTTAAATCTGTCGGGGCCCAAAGTCCTCCCGTTGCTGTGGTGTGGATGTTAGGAGAGGGGGGTGCCAGCTCAGTTGTCGTCCTCGTCACTTGACCGTGGTTCAAAATAATTATAGAAAGAAAATGTTCTGAAAGCTGATCCTTATGGTTAAGAAGACTATTCAAAGGTTCAGGGTAGGATCTAATAGCAGGAATTTGGACTTGATCACCTATGCAGCACATTCCTGGAGGTTCTTCTATCAATTTTAAAGCATGGCACCACAAACAGGACAAACGTTTTCCGATACTGGCGATTTTATCATTTGAATAGTCAATATCTGTTATATATATTTAAAACCAAAGCCTTAGAAGTCCAAGGCACTAATTTAACTTTTGATCTTTTTTCATTGCATTGAATTACAGCTGCCTGATTCACAGGGGGGGGGGGGTATTAGAAAAGTATTTTCGTACTGCTGCTCTATGTACTTCAGGATGGCTTTAAATATATTTTGAAGCAGCTTCTCTATGTATTTCAAGATGACTTTGAGTATACTTTCAGCAGCGTGTCTTACTTGTTCATATCTAATTGAATTTGTGAATATTTTTCCTCTTTTTTATTACCTTTATTTAATTGAAGAGATATTATATCATTAATAATTGATTCACTTGAACTTGATAAATTAATGTTAGATATTGATTGAGTCTTTGAAAGTAGCATAGATACATTTTCTTGAGGCTGAAACATTAAAGATGACACATTTTCTTCATTTTGTTTCACATTATCATCACCAAGATTAACTTTACTTCTATTTGTTAATCCAACTATTTCAATATAAACATCAAAATGTCCACTATTATAGTTTCCCGTAAAACGTAAATCTTTTTTTTTCTCTGAATTGTTTCACCAACAGAAGCTATAAGGCAGCCACCTTGATACACATCGAACTGATAGGGAAATAGCTCTGCCACCGCCATAATTTCGCAAATAGATCCATATGTGTTTGGTTTACACCTTTCGGTATTATATAAATCGTTAATATTATAAGGAGCGCCAGATAGCATTTGAGTGTAGCATTTAAACCTTACTCTTACAATACTGATCATTTGGAGCAGAAGTAAATAGTTCTCTTATAAAAGAGAAATTACAAGCTTTATTTTTCTTAATTTTCATTATTTCGCTTGAATTCAAATTAGGAACATCTTAGATGCTCTTAATTTTTTCAATTTTGTTCTAATATTTTCCATTTTCTTCTCTTTATGTTTTGACAGCCATCATGAAGTTTGAAAATGACGTCACAGGGTAATAAATATTTCCTCTAGGCAGACTGATAGAAGCTAGTATTGTAGACCTGTCTCCCCACCTCGATTCTTCCCCTCCTATCTCCCATCCCCATTCAAAGCAAGAGAAAAGGAGAGTAATTGAATCTCTGTCGTTCTTTTACAAAGTTTCACCTCCCACCATGTACAACACAGAAATCCCCTGGTCTGAGTCTACAAAATACCTAGGAATAACCTTTGATAAAAGACTCACTTTTAAACAACACTTCCTACAAACGCGTGAAAAATTCCGTAAACTTACAAGAGCCATTATACTCCCTAATTGGACGGAATTCTAAAATGACAATAGAAAACAAAAAGCTTCTCTACACCTCCGTTATGCGTCCAGTAATATCTTATGCATGCCCGGTTTGGGGTTTCTCCTGTAATTCCAATATTAAAATTCTTGAAACTTCTCAAAACTCTACACTAAGAATGATCACAAAAGCCCGGTGGTTCATGAAAAATACCGAAATTAGAAAAGCACTCAAAATTAAAACTTTTAAAAAACATATCCAAGACCTATCTAAAAACTTCTTTGCATCCTTAAACAATATCAATAACGATAACATCCAAAATCTAGAAAACTACGTATTACATCCTAAAATTAAAAGACCCCGTCAGATATTATTAGACTCCTACGAACCACCTTAACTTTTTAATATTTTTATGAATTCTTCCATTATCTACAAATTAATTCTCCTTATTAGACAATCTTATAAAATAATACCCCAATACCGAGCATGCACCCCTCAATGAAATAGCCGATCTCCAGGACAACCAATAGTAAAGCACTTTACCACCCCTTCTCCACCTCAAGATGAAAACCAACTTCCATTTAGAACCGGCCGTTGCTCGACCGGTAGCATCACCGATCAAACAAAATGCAGCACGCGGTGCTGCGGACATTGAACGGGAGGGTGGCCGTTTGACGGTCCTCTCCTCTCTTTCCGCCTTTTTTTTTCAAAATTACTGAAGCAAGTAAACTTTTTCTTTCAACCAAGCTAAATACAATTTTTATCCTGCCATCATCGAAGTTTCCTGCAAGATACGGGTTGGAAAGGCGGCTACGCCGCCTAGGTACCCGCAGAAACATTCATAAGTTTTACAAAGTTTCTTTTCCGGTAGGGAGGGGTCCTTCGCCCTCATAAAGGAAAGGTTTTCTGTCCCTCGTGAGGCTAAATTGCCTTTCCCTGTTGTTCAAGCTATCCCAAACTAGGAAGAAACTGACTTTTTCATTGCTTCAAAAATAGTTATTCTTCCCTTTCGATAACTTTTTTACTGCTTTTTTCATGCCTTCTAATTTCAAAAAAATACGTTTCTACTATTTCATTTCTTTCAAAATCGTATCTGTTGATTTATAAAAGATCGACAATGCTAGTGATATTCCAAATTTTGTGTATACTGCTTAATTATATAAAAAAAATAAATTTTAATATAGTAAAAAGTTCTATATACAAAGTTTTGCAAAGAACAGATTTTGCCACCCAAAGTGCGTGTTTTTTTTGTTTTTTTTTTGTAATTATTATTGAATTACTCAATTAACTATTAGAATTAAAGTAAATGATGAAATATCGAGAAACGGGCAATAGATTCGATATTAAAATTAAAGGAACCAGTAAATTATTAAATTGAATATATTTAAGATAAATGTAATTAAAATTAAAGCAAATGTCAAATTATTAAATTGAATATTATATCAGCTACATGTAATTAAAATTATAGGAAACGATAAATTATTAAATTGAATTTTATGTCAGCTACGCGTAATTAAAATTAAAGGAAATGACAAATTATTAAATTGAATATATTTAAGCTAAATGTAATTAAAATTGAAACAAATGATTTAAAAGTGATTTCGTACGCGAAAAGTCATCTGGTTCACCAAAATTGACCCAACTAAAACAATAGCCCCTTAGGTGGCTAAAAAGACGGTATCAAATCAGAACAAATTGCTGTATTGTCAGTATGTGGTTGTATTAACTGAAATAATTATTAGAATTCTGTTGATAATATTACATCCAATTCTAATTGCCCCAATTTGAAAGAAAATTTATATCAAGGCACATGCTTTTTATTAAGAGTTTGATTTTTATAACTAAAAGACACAGATTGTAATATACATTTATTTAATATTTCTATAGCTCTCGTGTTGCATTTTAGAACGAAATTAATAAAAACTAATATATATATATATTTCTATTAATATATATATATACACTTTTCATTTACTTTTTTTATAAGTTTTCTTTTTGGATTACTCTCATATTGAAAACAAAAGTTTCAAAATCATTACCATAACTCAATTTTTGTTTTGAGTGAAACAATTATCTATAACAGGTGTATTCAACCTTTTACACTTTGGGAACTCTTTGAGCTTATCGTTTTCTTGAACGAATCTCTTGATCAAAGTGTTGAAAAAATAGGATATCAAAGCTTTATCCTACTCAAATTAGCAAAATTATTCCTGCATCTTTTTTTTCTTCATCACAACACAAACTTCTTAATAAGATAATGAAGGGAAAGGTAGCTAATGGCGTTTTTTTTTTTTTTCTTCTAAAATGTATTATATCAATAAATAAAAACAACATTTTAAATTAAAACAATTTTTTTTAAAAAAAGAAAATTTTTAATGACTTGGCTGTGATTGTTTTTTTATTTCAAAGTATTTCAAAGCCTGGAATAATTGATAAAATCTGCAATTTAATATCCTGTTCAGCAACCAATCTGTTTCTGCATTTTGTTTTTGTCGCAGTGTACAAAGAGAAAACGTTTTCACATACATAGGTAGAAACAAATGACATTAGATGTTTCACAACTCTTTTGACAATTTCAGGATATTCTTCTTTAATGTCAACCCAAAAATTGCATGATATGAAATTGATTAAATTTTAGTTTCAATTGAGTGCAGGTCAATATATCAATTTGAGAAATATCGACTGAGTCAAAGAATGGAGACTAATATGTGACCTAATGTGTCTCGATTAATGTATTTGAAGCACGTGACTTTTATGAAATTTAAGATTTTGTTTTACCCAAAAAATATTTATTTATACTTATTTTTTATAAGCAAACTGCATTTAAGAATTCAAGCTTGTATAAAAATTAAAATTTTGCTAAAAAATGGCGCTTTGATTAAGAAAATGGTGATCACTAACGGCACACCTGTCAAAGTGCCAAGGTACTTAGGTTCCGCGGAACCCAGATCGATTTCAGGTGTCGTTACCTTTATCAGACCTTTGTTAATTTTTCTGAAGTCTATCACTGAAAAGTTCAAGTTACTCTAGTACGTCATTTATGCAAACAAATAAATAACAAAATCTAAGCTTTAATAAATCATATTTTTCTAAAAATATAATGCTATTTAATAGAAAAGAAATAAGACATAAAATATGGTAACTAATTTTACGAACTTTATAGGAAATGCTATATTCTAAGATACTTCATATAATCGTAATCTACATTTATATTCAAAAAAATAATTAAATCAACCTTAAATTATAAATTTATCTCAATCAAAAGACTTTGCCCACACAATCTTATCGTAATAGAAATTTGTCGATTATTCTCGACTTTTAAATATGTAAAATAATGTAGTTGGGGGACAAATTTACACTTATGGATACTCTATTTTTAATTATAAGAATGGAATAACATTTTAGATATATATGAAATTAACACGAAATTCATTAGAGTCTCTCAATAAAAACGAGTACTTGTTTCGTGCTAGGATTATTTCTAAAGAATCTAAGTTATTTATTTATGTTTTGGCACTGAGACTAAAAAAAATCATTTACTGGAAAAGAAGAGACGAGAATGATAAAATATCAATAAGCATTACTACCATCATAAAAATGCAATTTTTCCTTCGTATATATAGTTTGGAGCAATCTCGTTTACCTATCTTCATGAAACGTCCTTTTTTTTTTATTTTAGAGAGGTGAAAAGACAATTCAATAAAAATTAAAAAGTTCTATGCAAAATTTTGCAAAGAACAGATTTAGCCAAACAAGGTGGGTCCACATAAAAAAATAGTTCATTTGATAGCTAATAATTGTAAATCAATATTAAAATCATTTGACCACTAAGCCAAACTAATAATATGTAGTTCTCGGGGGGAAAAAAAGGCTGCTTCACCGCTTAAAATTCTAAATAAGGTTATTTACTTTCAGACCTTCCTTGATTCCAGTTTACAAATGATTCAAGGTAATACATAAATAGATAAGTATACAAAATACTTAATTTTTATATTTGTTTCACTTTAATCCAAGAAAAAAAATTGGGGGAAATTTATGACGATATATTTTTGGAAATTAAGTTCATTAGTGGTGAAAGCAGGTATATTTTATTTCAATCCAATAAAAAATTTCAAGAGAAATTTATTACGACTTATGTTTGAAAATTAAGTTCGTTTCTAATGAAAGCAGACATAAAAAAGAAAAAACAAGTTAATTTTTGAAAAGTGGTCAGGTACGGTATTTATAAGGTATAGAAAACAGTAGCCTCTTGGATAGCTAATATTTGTTGGCAGAGCTTCATTCATATAATATCCGTTTAATAATTTTCATTCTGCATTAGTTGCTATACTAAAGAGAAAGGGGAAAGCTAATTCGAGATCGAAATCTTAAAACAAAATTTGTAAGGATTAAATATTTATTAGTGTCGTAATTGGAAGAAACATGAGAGCTATTTATTGTTTTTTAAATTCGAAACACGGTAGCGGTTCTAGGAAAATAGGCCTCGAACCCTCGATGCGACTAAAACATCACTAGCCACAAAATAGCGAGCATAACCATTCGGCTACTCCATACGCTGTTTCAAAGCAGTAAAATAATGTTTCCGTTCTTGAGAAATGTATTAGCCATGTAAAATTGTTCACATATGTAAGAACCAGAAAAAAATTAATGCAATAAATTTTTTCTCTTTATTCTTCATTTAATCATAAAAACTCGATATATTTTAATCTGATTCCTACAAATGGAGTTTTGAAAAAATAGTAATAAATGGTTACGCACATAATTAATGTAGATGTGCATTCAATTTTATCATAAAAATTTGAACAATATTCCTTTAGTTATAAAACAATTTAAAAAAAAAAATTCTTCTTTATCTCTCTCTAAATAGCGTATCTAAAATATCTATTGTTCATTTTAATAATTAATAAAGTAATTTGTATAGTTTGTTTTTTTAAAATAATCAGTAAGAATAGCGTAAAAAACGAAGGATTACTTGTATTTTTAAGAAATCGTGAATGAAGCTTACTTTTTAAACACTGTGAAATACCACATAGATATCTGTATAGCAAGCTAGACAAACTTTCAACGGATATTACGGAACTAGGGGGGATCCTAAGAAATTCCCAGAATCGGCTGACTTCCCACCGAAGGGTTGTAAATCTCCTTTTGTCAACGTGTCTTTACCATGTATCCTTGCGCATTGAGGCGGGACTTTTAATATTGCTTTCCCCTCTTTCCCTGCTTAGTTTGCTGACTCAACAAATTACAAGCAGGGAAATAAATAAATTTTTTTAAAAAAATATGCATTTGAAAGAGCGTAAGAAAATGAAGGCTTCTGTGGAATTACTTTTTTTTTCCGATTATTCAAAGTATTTTTATGATCAATTTAGTGCGCCGGATGCGAGTTTTCAGATCTTTAATAAAAACTTAAAAATACTTGCAAAAATCAGAAAAAAAAAGTAATTCCACAGAAGCCTTCATTTTTTAATGCTCTTTAAAATGCACTTTATTCCATGCAGTTAAAATAAATATTCTAGATGTGAGACTTTAAGTACGTAACTCCATAGGATTAACATTAGGTGGGGAAATTCGTGGTGGCGTGTCGACGGGAGCCTTAAACTAATTATAAATCTGTCAAAAACAATCCCTTTTTAATTCCCTATCTATTATATTCCCCTGGAATCCCCTTATTCATACCACGTGCTTCTGACGTTTGATGGGAATTTTCCCTAGTATATAACCAAAAACACAACGACTCTCTTTCATACTGCTCTTCTCATTCAACTCTTCTGCTCTTCTCACCTTAATGATGTAACCAACTACCTAATGAAAATGGTCTCTCTCTCTCAGCATAAAATAAAAGTGAAAATTCAATACGCCTCGACTGTTATTTGATATTATGTTACATTACAAAAGTCGACAGGGACATGTTACATTTAGCCGGCAGGATAAGAGTTCCTCACTGGTGGAAACGTGAAATTTAAATTTTGGTTACATGAGAGAGAGACCGTGCCGAGCAATTCTCCGTAAATAATTCTACTGGAATTCCGCTTTCCGACGACCAGGAATCATACCGAAACCCCGCATGAAGGCCGCCAGCAGAAATCAACAGCGATGCCAGTCTTTCCTTACGACCGTCGATACCGTTGCAATGCCCATTAATTATCTCCATCAATTTTCAAGGACTTTTTTTTCAATACGTATCTTTTGAGAAGCTCCAATATGGCCAACCTATATCATTCGAAACAGAAATAAAGTGGACTTCTAATTAGGAAATAGTGCAAGCGAAACCATGTATGTGAACTTAGAAAGAAAAAAATATATTTCAGCTAAGTTAAATTTTCAATATCATCACTTAATTTTCTATGTTTTATTATATTTATAATAGTTGAACAAATTAATTTCTAACTAGTAATTTTTAAAATAGTATTCATGTAAATTGTTAATTGTGATAATAACATTGCCTGATGTGTAATTGAAATTGGTATTGATTTAAATTTTGATACTTAGTTCTTATGAAATATAAAAAAGTTAACATGTCTTGCAATTTAATTAAATGGTTTAAAAGATTTTTGAAAAGTATTGCATCATGTGTTGTGTGTGTTTTATCAAAGTTTGGAATTGTTCTGTCTTAAAAATGTCTGGTTTCTAAAAGATTTTAACTATGAAAAAATGTGATATTATAGATGAAATAGCTTTTGAATTTAATTCTAAATGGATTTTTAGGCCACAGTCATATGTAAAAAATAACATTGTATTTTGTGTGTGTAGTAAAACAAAGTTTGTTTATATTTAATATTTCCGAATATTTTTAGTGAAACATTTTTTGAAACCACAAATTGAAATCTTATTATTGCTACAAGGTGAACAAACTAGAAAAATAATGTGTGCTATATAAATGAGTATGATTTAATTTTTATAATTTTTACTTAAAAAAAATGGTTTGAACAATATTTATTTAGATGTGTGGTGGATATTTTACAATGATATAAAAATATTTTTGAATTTACATATTTTAATTTGAATGAATATTGTATTAATTAGAAATGATCATTATTTAGTTTTGAAATGAATATAAACAGTGTTTTGAATTGAATAATTATTGAGAAATATTTTTGATTTTATATATTTTTGATTTGAATGAAACATATTGTTGTTTTACATTACTTAATTGAGAAATAATAAATAATGCATTGATTTGAATGAATATTTTATATTGAGATAAGAAATGTTTCATACTTTTGAAATGAATATGATATGATTTTAAAATGAAAGTCAACAATGTGTTTTATGTAATAAAAGAAAAATTTTGATTGTTTAATTATCGATAATACTATTTTAAGTTTAAAAAAGATGTTTTGTATTTAAAAGAATGTATGCCTAGTTTAGATGATTTCTATAGATGAAGGTATTTATAAAGGAAGGTGGATAATTAATTTAAATGATGAATAATATGAATAAATAATAAATAAATAAATTAGAATAGCTGTTCCAGTGTGACATGCGAACAAGTGTGGCACTATTTTGTCAACCACATTTCTTCAGCTAATTTTGAAAAAGGTTTGGTTTAGAAATTGTTGTAGACTAAGACAATAAGAAAGTAATAAATAATACAAACATACTTTTGTAACTACTTTATAAATTTTATTTTTATTTGTAAAAGCAATTAAAAAAAAAACTTGTATTTCCATGTCTGTTGACATTCCTGTACCATGTGGAAAATCAGAGTTTAAGTTTTTACATGTTCATTCTTCACCCAGAGATGCATGTGGTTAAACCATTTTAATCAGACATGTAAAGAAAATCATAGAGATGAGGCTTGGAAACTTGCACATATTCCAAATTTTTTGAAGGGCTCAGCATTAACTCAGTATATTAATTCTTGTTTGGATATTACCAATTTTCATGATCTTAGCTGCGCTTTAACTGAAAAGTTTCTTGAACCTACTGTTATTAGTTTTACTGATTTTTCCCAACATAAATTTCAATCGAATGAAACCTTAGCAGATTATTTTCATAAAAAATTAAATTGTGGCAGAAAATTGGGACTTTCACCTCAACTTATTTTAGAAGGTTTAACAGATGGGTTACCTACCCATTTAAAACAATTAATAACCATAAACCGACCTAATTCCCCATCAGAATGGCTTACAGTTGTAACTAAACTTTTTAAAATACAACAATATACTCCTGAATCAAATAGAGTCAGAAATAATGAGCCCATGGTTAGAAGTAGACCAAACCATTATAATAGACCACCTGCACCTTTTATGACCAGGCAACCAACCTCATTTTTACCTCGACCACCCAACTATTTTAGGCCCAATTTCCAAAATTACTCTTAGATTACATCCAAACAATTTTGCTAATCATCGTCCACCTTTTAACATTAGACCAAATCACAATTCTCATTTTCAGCAGGGACTGCCACCTTTTACCCTGTAAATTTTGCACAAGACAAGGCATTTTAAATGCATATCATTGGTCACAAACATGTCCTTTGAGACCACCTAATTTTTTGACTTGTGTACCCATGTCTAACTCTGTTTCCCAGTGCACAGGAAACCCTGTTAGTTCTGAACAAAACTTTGAGCAAAATCAAAACACCTCTACTGAAGTTCAAGGCCCAGTACAATGACAATTATTAGTGTCCGGACACCTCTCAACCAAATCACCTATTTTGACAAACCCAAGCCTAGCTAACTTGGGATATTTACCTATTTTACGTGACAATGTCAATGTTGTTATTGACACAGGATCCACTCTCTCACTTATTTCTGCAGATATTGTCAACAAACTTCACTTAAAGAGAAAGAAGACTAGTCCTATAAAAGTAAACCAAGCCCATGGCAATTTTCAATTGAAACAAATGTGTGAGACATATTTAAAAATAGGAGAAATTAAGAAAGAAATAAGATTATATATTATTGATAATCATTTACCTTACATAATTTTAGGACTCCCAGATTGTAGTCTTTTTAATCTAATTATTGATTGTAGTAAAAATAGAATATTGCAAAATGAAAAAATTATTACAAATTTGCATACTAAGATTAAGAAACAAATATCTTTACATGTATTAAAAGAAATCAGAAAAACAAGGGACTCTCAGGGTAGTATAGTCAGTACCTCAGAGGACATTTTTCCACCTTTGATTGTAAAAGAACTATCTGATTCTGTGTTGTCTCTTGTATCTGAATATTCTCATATTTTTGCTAAAAGTAAATATGATGTTGGTCAAATAAGAATAGAACCCCCTAGAATTATAATGACTACTGACTTACCAGTATCTCAAAGAGCTTACAGAACATCATCCACTGATGAAGAGGAAATTAGTAACCAAATAAAAAATTTATTGAATGCTGGATTAATTAAAGAATCTACTAGTAATTATTCCTCCCCTGTAACTTTAGCATATAAAAGAGATGAAAATAGAAAAAGTAGGTTGTGCATTGATTATCGCAAAGTGAATGCTCTGTGTAAAACTGATGCTGAACCTTTACCAAGAATTGATACTTTATTAGACAAATTAACCCATGCTAAAATTTTCTCAACCCTGGACCTTGCATCTGGTTACTGGCACATACCCCCTCATGAAAAAGATAAACATAAACTTGCTTTTGTGACCAATGAAGGCTTATATGAATTTCAAGTTTTACCTTTTGGCTTTAAAAATGCTCTAGCAATATTTAATCGCACAATTCGCAGTATCCTAAACAAACATAAATTTTCAAAATTTGCATGTCACTATTTTGATGACATAGTGGTTTTTTCTAACTCTAGAAGAACACTATGATCACCTAAAACAAATTTTTAACATGTGTGAAGTAGAAAATATTAAATTAAAATTTTCAAAATGTGTTTTTGCAAAAGATAAAATTAATTTTTTGGGTTATGAGGTCAGAGAAGGATGCATCTCTCCAGATAATCATAACATTGAAAGCATCAGAAAGTTACAACCTCCAAAAAATGTCAAACAACTTCAAGGTTTTCTTGGTTCTGTAAATGTTTATAATAAATTTATTGATTGTTATGCTAAAATTAGAGAACCTTTAAACAATCTTCTTAAAAAAGATCAACAATGGTTATGGACAGATCAATGTCAGAAATCTTTTGAAGTGTTAAAATCTAAATTAATAACTAAACCTGTTTTGCAATTATATGATCCTAAATTACCTCTTCATGTGTTTTGTGATGCTTCACAAATAGCTATTGGAGCTATTTTAAAACAACCTGATAGTTCTGGTAAATTACATCCTGTATCATATCATTCTAGAACTTTAAGAAAATATGAACAAAATTATTGTATAACTGAATTGGAATGTTTGGCTATAGTAGATGCCCTTGATAAATTTTATTATTATTTACATGGGAAAAAATTCATTATTCATACAGATCATGCAGCTCTTGTTTGGCTTAAAAATGTAAAAAATTTAAGGGGTCGATTATTTAGATGGTCTTTAAAACTAAGCATGTTTGATTATGAAGTTAAATATGGAAAAGGGACAGCTAATGTTGAAGCTGACATGTTATCAAGGCATCCTACAGCCCAATATATCCAACATACTGTGCATTTACTTGAACTAGATGAGATAAAACATTTTCAAAATTTAGATAATCTATTTAATTCAAAATATAAAAAAATTGATGATGTACTTGTACTGAAAAAGAAAAATTTAGTTAAAATAGTTGTACCTTTTTCTCTTAGGAGAAAAGTTTTGCAAAATGCTCATGAGAAATTTGGACATCCAGGTACTCAAAAAATGATAAATCTAATTACTCCCCAATATTATTGGCCTCATATTAATCAAGATATTTCAGCTTTTGTCAAACATTGTCATGTTTGTCAACTAAATAAAAAGAAAAGACAAAAGAGATTTGGTCTGTTACAGACTGTTCCCCCTACGGATCAACCTTTTGAATGTCTTTCTGTTGATACTGTTGGAGGATTTAATTATTATAATTCTACAAAAAAATATCTTCATATAGTAATTAATTGATCATGCAACTAGATATGTTTGGGCTTTTCCATCAAAAAATGAAAATTCTGATACTTATATTAATATTTTAAAACAAATTTTTCAAATTCAAATGCCATCTAAATTGTTAACTGATAGAAATGGTGCTTTTACCTCATCTAGATTCAAACATTTTCTTAGAAATTTCAATATCAAACATTTATTAACTTCTTCACATCACCCACAAACGAATGGAAAATGTGAACGTGTGAATCAATCTATTGTAACTAAATTAAAATGTAAAGTTAATTCCTCTCCTTCTAAAATTCCTTGGACTAAACTTTTAGAAAAAGTAATTAATGAATATAATTTAACACCATATTCTGTTACAAAATTTCCTCCTGCATATTTGTTATATGGCACTTTACCATATAATCCTCCATTAATTCAAAACCAAGTTTATCCTCCAGTAGAAGAAGCAAGAACATTGGCTAAAATTAATACTATCAATTATCATGATAAAAATAAAATTAGATATGATGCTCGTTTCATAGATTCTCCTTTTCAACCGGGTGACAATGTGATGTATGAAGAATTTAATTATCCAAATAGTCGAAAATTGTCTCCAGTTTTTTCAGGACCATATGAAATTGTAAATAAACTTTCTGATGTAAATTATGAAATAACTAAACCAAATGCTATAACTAAGAAATCTACTGACATTGTTCATGTTTCAAAGTTAAGATCTTATTTTCCTCCAGAAGAATTAAAATTAAGTCATGAATAAATAATCCTTTAATTTATAAAATAATAATGAAAGTAAAAAGTAAATATGTGGTTTATATACCTCTATAGTTTTTACTGTGGTCCACATACCACAAGTTCTTTCTGTGGTTCAAGTACAGCCACAAACAATTTCTTTTGTATTTTGTTTCCTCCTAGTGTGTATTCACAAAAAAATATTTTTTTCGATTGTATGTGTTCATGAAATTTATAAATTTTTATTATGAGCAAAAAAACCACATGAATGCTGGTATGCTGATAATATTGCATTACATTTTTTTTTAATTTTGTAGTATTTTATCTATTTGAGTTTTGATGGACTGCATAAACAATGATATACATTCCTATTTAGGATTGGACTTTTACTTTGTGGACTGAAACCATCAACTTAAAATTGTTTTATACGAATTTATGGTACTCGCAATGTATTACTGTATTCATGTTCCATATAACTCATTGTAACATGTTACTATTTTCCTTATATATGATTATTTGTGGTGATATTTTTGTCTGATCCCCTTCCAAAGTATCCTTTTATTTATTAGATCACGCGCTCTTGAAACGGATAAATTCTGCTTAAACTAATTATAAATCTGTCAAAAAACAATGCCTTTTTAATTCCCTATCTATTATATTCCCCTGGAATCCCCTTATTCATACCACGTGCTTCTGACGTTTGATGGGAATTTTCCCTAGTATATAACCAAAAACTGTGATTTTCATTTGGAATAATAATTTTAGCAGTTTTTAAACCGTTGATTGTTAGATCATCA
>BMAW01113081.1:0-11133 GCA_019974015.1 Nephila pilipes
ATAAAACAGTCGAAGAGCCAATTCCATTTTCAAATAATTATTTTATTATAGCGGGGAGAGAGACCATTTCCATATGGCGGGAATTACACAACTCCGCTGTTGGATACTGATTATGAGAGCAAGAGTGAAAAAGCAAGAGAGCGTTTTTCGCTGTGTTTTTGGTTATATAACAGGGAAATTTCACAGTAAACGTCACAGATCATGTGGGGTGAATGGAAGGATTTCGAGGGAATATAAGTGCAGTCCTAAAGTCTGGTAGATATCATCCCAACAAATCTGAAATGTGGGAAACGCTGACATTATAGATTTTAAGAGCACGTGATTGCATAAATTAAAGTTAAAAAAGGATTGATATCAGGAAATAAGAATGAACGCTTTACTTTTAAATGAGAGAATAATAAATACTAGGAAATTTTTTTAAATTATTATTGTGAGAAACTAATAGGAATTAGGGTTGAATCATTACATGTGAGTGAGTGAGTGAGTGAAGAGCAAATTTTTATTATTATTATAAAAATTTATTTTTCTTTTGCTTTTATTCTATATTTCCCCCTTTTCCTTCTTCCTTCTCTTTATATTTTTTAATTTTATTATTTTTATCAAATGTTGTTTATTATTAAAAAAAATATTTTTTGAATAAATAGTATTTTCACTCAAGACGACGGCGCATTTTTAATGTTTGCTCAGTAATGAAAGTCTAAATCTAAGTTGCTCAGTAAGTAAACTCAGTAATTAATGTTGCTCAGTAATAAAAGTCTAAATTTAAGAAAATTTTATGAAATCTAGGCATTATCTTTTCCTTTTGTATTAACAAGTTAGTTAAAATATTTAATTAAACTTAATATCAAATTCATTTTATCAAGAAATAAAATTTCCTGTTTCGGACGAAAAGTCGAATTATAAAACATGTTCATTTTTCCATAGATTTAATGCTATTGAAAAGTTTTGTCTAGAATGGGAATAATAATAATTAGACAATTAAAAGAAAAACGAAGAAGAGGCAAGTCATAAGAATATCAAATTATTTTTGCCCTGAAACATGCCAAGAAAGAAACCTGATTAATGGAAAATATTTCAAACAATCTCTACAAAAACGTTGATGGCAAACGATTCGATGACAAAAGCCGGTGACCTAAATAATATTTAAGCCTACTTTGAATTGTTTCTTGCGGGGATTCACTTAATCTAAAATAAATCAGTTGATAGATAAAAAATGCTTGGTTTCTTGCGTGAGTTTTACTTCAATCAAATAATAATTTTAGGAGAAGTTTTTTTCTTGTTGTTTTATATTTTTGAAAATTAATTTCATTTTTGGTAAAAGCAAACAGGAACAGTGACACAAGAAAACTAACACACATGCACATACGCAAAAAGCTTCTACTTTATACATATGAAAATTAACATAATATATACCATACATGAAAGTTTTGGCTTCTTGCTTTATATAGTCTTTTCTTTTATTAAGTTAATAGAATATAAAACTGCAAGAGGAATTTTAATTTCTTACGGGTATTGTTATTGTGAAGACGGTCAATACTTACTTAAATAAAAACATTGATCTGTGATTGGTATTTTTGATTATTAAAAAAGTAACACTACTGTAATATATTGTATACATGCAAGAAATGAAAGTACGAGATATAATTAGTTGATTTTTTTTCTTTCGTATCAATTATGGATCTACAATATCGTTGAAAGAACCTGGTTATGAGCCCTAGTCTAAATTCTTATTTCCTAGCAAGAGCCTTCTACGACTATTACTTGAAACACTTACATAACGTATGTTAAAATTTCAGGAAAGTTGATAGAAACATTCACTATTTGAATTATATAATTATAAATAAGCAATTAGCCGCCTGAGAGAGTACTGAAAATTCCTTTTCTAAACAAAATAATTTCCACCAAAAAGAGTTTTTCCACTTTTGTTTAAATTCTAAATCAAATTAAATCATACTACGTATGAAGATATTTTAAATAGAAGTAATTTATATATTTGTAAGGGTATTTCATTTGCAAACCATTATATTCAATGTAATAATAAGTAATTAGAAATTTTGTAGAAATACTAAAATGTCTATGGAACTAATTAGCATTTTATTGAAATAAATAACTAATTGTCTAATTCACTAAATGTTTGCATTTTTATTGGTGGTTACACAACTAAGAAATTTATTAGTTACTCAGAGATTATAAAAATATTTTAATTCCATTCATTATATAATACATTTAATATTCATTTTAGATTGAAACAATATTCCATTATGCTAATTTATTCCTAAGATAAATAATTAGAAATAACAGCAAAATTGTGATGTTAACACTTAATGATGATTATTGTACTTTTATAATTTTTTTCAGCAAGCCTTAGAAACTAAAAAAAATACAATAATTGCTCGCAATTTTATTTGTACATTAATATTTTGGATAGAATATTTTAGAAAACGTAATAAACAAATAATAAAGCAGGATTTGTACACTGGTATTCAAAATTAAGCGATTTTTTTTTTCTTTGGTTGATTATCTCAAGAAGTATTGGACAGTTTAATAAAATTATATGTATGTGTATATTGATGTAATACAAATAAATACTGCACAAATTCTTGATACTCAAGTATGATTGTCTGTATGATTCATCAGTGCAGGAAAACTAAAAATAAGTTTATGAGATGGAACAAAAACACAAGTGAATAAGAATTATGTTACGTATATTGTGATTGTTTACCAACATCACACTGAGAAGTAACAAATAGGCTATTTTCGAGGAACCTCACCAGTTTAAACCTCGATAAAAGGACGAAAATGATGTACGAGATGGTACATTCCTCTCCAAACTTCCACACCACGCCAACGGGAGTACTTGGAACCTCGACCAAATTTAATGCGCTACATGATGGTATGTATGGTGTCTCGAAGATTGATTAGTTTGTCTCAAGAAGGATGAACATTCCAGGTTGTATGTTACATAAAGTGCTATTTTTTTTCTAATTTTCGAAAAAGAATAACCATTTTTAATTTTTTACGCTGTATTCTTCATTTAATTCCAAATTAACACGAGAAATTCACCTAAAGAAAATTATTCCAAGTCAGTAATAAGCTGCAATAATTATTTTCATTCTTGTGATTTTCGTAATCTTAATAATGACCATTTATAAACTTACAATACCAGCCAGAGCACCCGCACCTCACACAGATGAATTTTTAACATTAGCAGTAATCTTCCTAGTAAGGATAGACAATAACATCATACGATTACATTTGCGCCAGATCTATGTATAACGCTGGAAAACACATGAGATCTCGTTCACTGGTTGTGCAATTAAAAATTTTGTGAAATACACTGAGATTTTTCCTCTAATATTTTTAAAGGAATGCCAGAAGCTCATTTTGTATATATATAAATCTCGCATCGCTTGAAATGTCAAATTTTTAGACGTAACGGCTATTAAAAAGCGCTTTTCAGTGATATTTCTTTTCAAAAATTCGTCAAAACTCGAATAATTAGTTTACTAGCTAAAAATTGATTGACTGATTTTGAACGTCACTCTTAGAAGCAACATGAGAAATACTGGGGAGCTGAATTCGAAATTTTGAATCTCTGTCAAGTAACGAGGACAACACCCATTCTGACACCTCCTTCTCCAAACTTCCACATCCCGGCAATGGGTGGACCCGGAGCCTCGGCAGATTTAATGTGCATCAGATCCTCTACATGGGTAGGGTTTTGGTGGCTTCAGGTCTCAACTCATCAGAAACAAAAACTGTCTTCAAACATATAAGATGATTCAAACATCGCAATCTTGTGACGTTTCATTCGAGAATTCAGCCTCAAAGCATACCAAAAATAAGAGGAATATACTTCAATATTTAATTTTTTTTAAAAAAAAAATTCGAAATCAAAATTCAAAAACATTGCTTCGAAATACACATTATCATCATCCATCGTAAAAGTCTACGAAATTCCACGAGTGTGGACTTCTTCGTCTTTGTATTATACCGTCAGTATATAATCACACATAAACATTCTCTCTCTTCCTTTTAATAATATAGATTTCACGATAAGACGTTCTCTCCAGATGATTTAGTCATTATTGGTAGAATCCATTGAGGGGGAGGAAATAAAAACGTTCTCTATTTCATTTTTTGAAATCAGCTTACAGTATATATATCTGCTTCTACTAATGTAACTTTTTTGAAATATACACTCTATAACAAAAAAAAATGATACACTTAGAAGGAGTTGTCCGATGGAGACAAAAATTTGCGGATAGGAAAATTATGTACAGAATAGAAATTATTAAACTTTTAGAAAAAATTGAATAATTTATTTCAGAGTTACATAGTTACAAAGTAACGAGCTCAATAAGGTGTTGACCCACCTTTAGCCTGGATGCAAGCAGCCACACGACGTGACATCGAGTGATAAAGCTCCCTGATGGTCTTCTGCGGTGTTTCTTGCCAAATTTGCTCCAATTTTCGGGCTAGGTCATCTACATTCCCTGGTAGATGCAGTCGCCTTCCCATCATATCCCAAACATGCTCCATTGGAGAAAGATCTAGCTGGCCAAGGAAATGTCTGATAAGCTGTAAGACAGCTCATAGCAACACATGCCGTATGTGGTGAGGCATTACCTTGCTGAAAAATATGACCAGGGTACTACAAAAGAAACGGTAGCAAAACACGTCTCAGAATGTCATAGACTTACCTCTGTGCAGTAAGTATGCATCTAATGACGACCAAAGGGTCCGGCTATCAAGGGAAATGGTACCCCAGACCATAAATCCTGATTCAGGACTTGTGTGGCGTGCAAAAGTGATAGCAGGATCGGCACGCTACCCTGGGCATCTCCAGACACGTCTTCGATGATCGTCAGGACATAGTTGGAAGCAGGATTCGTCGCTAAACATTATACATCCCCAGTCAGCATCCTTCCAACCTGATCGAGCGAAGCACCCCTATAATCTGGCGTGACAGTGTGCAGGCGTGAGTGGCAGGTGACGTAGTGGTCAGTACGAGAGTAGATTTCGTTTAATCAGCCGTCTGTGAATGGTCACGGTGGACACTCGTGTGCTGCTTGCACGTTTGATGGTTGATGACGATGAATCAGGCACTGTGACAGCTAATCTGCCAATCAATCTGTCCTCCCGATCTGCTGTGGTCCAAGGTCGACCGCTACCCTCATGGCGCTGAAATCTGTCATTGTTTACCCATTCTTGCCAGCATCTTCTAATAGTCGCATCGCTTCGACCCATATGACGAGAGATTCTCTGATTTTCCCAACCTGTCTCCTTCATTCCAATGATACGTCCTCTTTCAAAATCTGACATTTGCTCGTAATGAGCTCGAATCCTGCGGCGAGGCATTTTTTCAGACATTGAAAGCTATTCTAAATCACAATGTAACAGAAAATTTGTCCATCAGGTTGAGAATCGCTTCTTATATACGCCTGCATAGTGCGCAGTACCGTATTGCTGTAGCTATCGCTATGGACACAATTTTTTTTGTTATAGAGTGTATATATAATGCTTATAGCACAGCTACAAAATGAATGATGAGATACTTTATATTTTATAGTTTATCTTTATTTTTATTACAGCCAGGCACCACTGTAATATGGTTCGTCAGTGTGTAGGCGGGAGTAGCAGATGGCTTAGTGGTCGGTACGAGTGTAGATTTCGCACTATCAGCCGTCTGTGAATGGTCATGGTGGACACTCGTGTGTTGGTTGCACGTCTGATAGTTGATAATGTTGAATCAGGCACTGTGACAGCTTATCTGACAATCACTCTGTCCCCCCGATCTGCTGTGACCCTAGGTCGACTGCTACCCTCATGACGCTAAAATCTGCCACTACCCACTCATTCTTGCCAGCATCTTATAATCGCCGCATCGCTTCGACTCATATGACCAGTGATTCGATTTGCCCAACCTGCTCCTTTCAATCAATGATACGGCCTCTTTCAAACTCTGACAGTTGCTCGTAATGAGCTCGAATCCTGCGAAGAGGCATTTTTTAGTCGTTGAAAGGTATCCTAAATCGCAATACAACATAAAATTTAACCATCAGATTGAGAATAGCTTCTTATTTAAACCTCGGTTCAAATTCATGTTCGATCCAAATGTCTCTGCATACGAAATTTCATTACAATCTCGGAAAACTCCTTCTGGTATCATGTTATATACAGGTGTTTCTTGGAAGCATCCATTCAGCAGGTATACTTTTTACCTTTACTCTGCACATAAAAAGTGTTAAAACCTTAGTACCATCACTGTTTGTTGCATTTATGTAACTATTAAAAATACTATACCCGAAACTACTAAAGTGCAATTATATAAAAAAAAAACTACTATGTTAAGAAATATTGCATTGATTTGCTAGAAACAACACTTTACCCAACTATTCCAAATTAATACAGCGACAATAAATGATTGACTGCTGCCAGAACCGATGACAGAAGGATACAGGGATCGAAAATGGTCACCTTTCCTCTCGGTTACATTTGAGTAACAGCGTACATGTCGGCGCTTAAAATGAACTTACTTATAAATCTGATTACGACATTAGTGCCATTAGAATTTAATCAGCAACGTAAGCTTTAGGCTAGATACTAAGCCCTGGGACGGAATGGTATCTCGCATGATTCGAAAGTCATTAATTTCGAGCCCAGAGCAGATATGGTTCAGGTGTTACTAAATGAGATGTCCCTCTCGTGCTTTATCCTAAAAGATACTTCAAGTCCTTAAATAAAATTATGTATTCATTATTTCAATTTTCATCTTCATTTAAATGTTGGAGTTTTGTAAAAAGTCACTTATAAGAAATTTTCTGTATTGCAGCCTAATTACATTAATTTTCAAATTGTATGAAAATAATTTTTAACAATAACTCTAATAAGAGATAAGAGATTTATAATAAGAAACTATGTAACATAAAAAAAATATAAATATTACAGAATTCTTTTAACTTCAAAATGTAGACCATGAATGCAAAGACTACGATTTTTTTTTCTGAAACTTTCAATTTAAAAAGATAGAAAAATGGTTTATTATTCTTCATATAAATAAATTTACATGGCAACAGTTTCCTGATAGTCATGGTTGAAGACTCACCGCCGGATGGTTTCTTCAAGTCATTGGTTTGAGCCTTCATGTCACAAAAGACTCGTCATGCAACTGGGGTTCACGCACGCTAAATCTTTTCAGTCTCAAAGTCATCTCGTTGATTAGGTGTGGAAGTTAGGAGAGGGAAATGTCAGTTCAGGTGTAGTCCTCGTATCTTGACCGAGGTTCAAAATTACGAAGCCCGTTGCCAATGGCTCTCAAGTTTCTTCAAGCACGAGAAAATAAAACTAATCAATCAATCTTTAGATTCTAAATATAAAACGTTTTATAATAAATGTCATTTTTTTTAATATGTTTATTCAATTAATTGCATTAAATTCTTATCTAATTTGCTTCGAATGTATGTACTGTATATGTTATAATATATTTTACATTCAATAATAGCATCAAGGAATTATACGTATGCGATTAACATGAATTATAATTTTATAATTCTTTAATATTGCATATGCGTAATTAAAAATTTAAAAGTTGTAAAAGAAATTCGTTCAAGAATATTTCTGTTAATAAGAATTACTTATTTTAATCACAGCTTATTTAATTTATACGGATGATTTTGAATAACGTACTTTGACTGGTTGCTTGTATTTTTACCTGGATTCTAATAGTTTTATTACCTTCTGTTTCCATTTTAGGTAATTTTAATAAAACCCATCATATTTTTGTTTTTTTACCATTTGTTTGTTATTTTCAAGTATTTTTAAATCTTTTCTGATTATATTATGGGAAATATTTATACTACTTTATCTTAAATTTAAAAAATAACGTATATGTTAACTACTGGTATGCTGTTTTGTAAAGAAAAGTATATTTTTTTTTTAATTTTTTATTCATTTTTTTAACTTTCTATTAACTTTTTATTCATATTAGGAATTCTTTTTCTTCCAGATTTTAGATACGTGTGCAATCCATTAAAGGGGGAAAGCTGCCTGCTACGCCTCATGGTTCGAAATAAAGTCACACAATAATTCAACGAATAAATTCAATAGGAGTAAAACATAAATCAAAATAATATAACAAGTAAAATTGTAGTAAAGTATTTACAGAGTTGCAAATCTTACTTTACGGTATTTCCGACATCCTTGAAAGCATCTGCATTCGCTCAGAGTACCCTATCGGATCCTGGGTTTTCAAAACAAGCAAAAAAAAAAAGATAAAAACAAAGATAGGAAACATTATTATCGCCATGACCGCTACTTGGTGCAATTATCTCTATGTTGGTGGAAGCCCCGGTAGCCTAGTGGTTTTGGTAGCGGACTCGAGGCCGGCGGTTTTCATCGAGTCTTCCGTTCGAGCCTTGATGCTACTAAGCCCCGGCGTGTAGGTCTACGAGGGGTCTTAGTGGCATCAAGGCACTAAGCCCTCGTATTACTTCTACTGGACGTTAACAAAACCAACTAACTCTGTGTTGCTGTGCTCATAACTGTCTTATTGGCGATGCATATAATAATTCATTTACGAGACACCAAATTTGTATGATTCATGGTCAAAGTAAGATTAGAATAACCTCACGCATTATTTTAAATTACAAAAAAAAAAAAAAAAAATCAAATCTTAGGAAAAGAAGTTTAATAATACATGATAAAACTTAATAATTTATAATCTTAAGTAATATCATAGACACTTTAATAATATTGTAAATTCTTTAATAATGCTATAAATACCATTAAATAATAAGAAAGGGCCGCGGTAGCCTAGTGGTCAAGGTCGTGGACTCGCAGCTGGGGTTTTCGTTCAGTCGTGGGTTCGATCCTTGGCCGCCAAAGACCCGCCGTGTAGCCGGGGCTGATGCCCGTTAAATCTGTTCGGGACCCAAAGTCTTCCCGTTGGCGTGGCGTGGATGTTAGGAGAGGGGGGTGCCAGCTCAGGTGTCGGCCTCGTCACTTGACCGTGGTTCAAAATCACGAGGTCCGTCACCAATAGCCCTCGTGTTGCTTCTAGTGCGACGTTAATAAAAACTAAACTAAATAATAATAAGAAACAACTGTGTTCTTTATTAATTTTTGGAAGTTTATGGCAGGATTTCAATATAATAAAATGCCTCATTCAGTATCCTTGAATAATAATATTAAGTCGTAGATGCATGATGAGAAATTTATAAAATGCTTTCTTTATAATTCTAATACCAATCCAGAATTCGAATGCTTCAAAGAATTAATACAGCAGCGAGAAACATTTTGTAATTTAAGTATTTGAAGTTACTGCCATGCCTTTCAATTTATAATGATTAAATCATGAAATATATTTGCTGTATTTTGAAAATCTTCAAATCTCTTAATGAAAAGGTTTTATTTTATATTTATTTCCTTTCCTATCATTTTTAAAAGGTTATCAAATTTTCCAAAATGCTCATGTGTCGAGGTATACGTCAATTGCTATTAAGTATGATTTATCAATGCGGTAATGAAATTTTCCGAATTCGAATATAATTTCAAGAAAAGAAAAGAATAGAACGATGAGTGTTTTTTCTTCAGATTTTGAATACATTTTTATGCATACGAACTTTCTAGATCAATATAATACAGGTTTTCTTCGTTCAGTCAGCTTTAAAATTGAAAACATCAAAGGAACTCGAGAAGCTTTTCCTCTTCTGAATGAAATATTTCCCTCTTGTTGACTTTAGTTCTCTTTTAAAATAACTAAATTCATGATGCAAAAAAAAAAAAAAATGTCATTTTAATAAAAATTTACAGAGATTATTTCATTACATTTTATTTTTTTCTGGATCAATTTTTGCATTTCAATAAAATATATTTTTGAAAAATATATTATGCATTTGAATAAAATATTTGTATTTTTGCAATTCTTCTAAATATATTTCTGCAAAAAAAATTAAAGATATTACGATCTAGATATATATTTAAGCATAATAGAATAGAATAGATAAAAATGATTCTGGAATATTTAAAATAATTACAAGCATGCTTGAAACCTCCAAAAATCAAAAGAAGCGAAAATATAAAACTGACAGTTATATAACAAATAAATATTTTTATTCTTTTGACTCAAAAAAAGAAGCGAAGCGATGTAATGTTTTGTTATGCATTTAGTATTAAATGCTTTTTCACAGTGATATAATTTTGAGGGAAGTACCCTTTCTTTCAAAAAATAGATTTAAAGGTGTCAATTTAATTTAATTTATAGTCGGAGCGTTCCAATTTGCCAAAATGAAAGAAATTTACCAAAGCTGGTTCGAAAATTGTATTGTACTATTTTATTAATTAAATAATACATCTCTTTGTTCAATTTTGAATTTTAAATTTCATCTGCATTGATGACTGTTTCTTAAATTTCAACACTATATGTTTTTATGTCGATATTTATCAATGTATATTGAGACAATAGCTTAAGTATTATTTTTTAAGTTAATAAAAACAAAATTACAACAAATAATTTGAAATTTTTTTTTTTAATTTGAAACACACACAATTAAAAAACTATTGCAATTATTCGGACAAAATTTGGTTTGCAGAATTCTCTTTTTTTCAGAAGAAAACGTCATCCATTCTGAACTTTGTTATTATATCAAATATAATGTTAACAATGGTAAAAAAAAATCATATTGCTAAAGCATTACTTATAATATAACATTCTAATAATTAAAGCGTTGTACTATAACAATGTAGTACATAAATCTAATAATTAAGACATTGTAGTATAACAATGTAGTACAACAATCTAATAATTCAAACTACGCATTAAAAGAATGCGGTGCAACAATTTAATAATTCAAGCTTTGAAATCTAACAATATAAATATAATAATGTCTGTATTTATTTGTTATAAATGTTACATGTTGTAGTTGTATTTATTACAACGTTTTTCTGAATTTCACTTGGTGTGTGTGTGTGTGTGTGTGTGTCATAAAATTTTCGACCGTTAATTTAACCAACTTCCCATCAAGCTAGAGCTTTGAAATTTTGGGAATCGTTCGTACTCGCCTAACAATGCAATATTTAGACGTTTGCGACAAGTTTTAACTCATATTTTTTTTAAATAATGCAGTTTAGCCC
>BMAW01113083.1:0-12211 GCA_019974015.1 Nephila pilipes
TATTTTGTTTTACACCATGTTTAGAATTCAAGAAATCTAGTTTTGGTTTTGTTGTAATATTTTATTGAAATGACAAACCGCAACATTAATCATCTGCAGTTTATAATTTCAACTAAAAATGAAACGAGATGAATTTATATCAATATTTAGTTTGTTCTACGTACGCAGTTAATAGGAATATTCGATAATGCTTCGCGAAAAGGCTGACAGCTGCATTAGATATACCATGCTTATCAAAGTCATCTTTTAGAAGCTGTAAAAATATGTTGCTTAAAGTTGCTTGAACTATAGCACATGATTCCATGAATTCTGCGACCTCTGAAATAAAAAAAACCTAAATCATCAAGAGGAAGGTTTGGCAAGCTACGTTGTACCTTGTAATGGCAACGTCGAGGTCAAACATCATTAAGTAAATGTGTAATATATTTATCCATTGAAACGGATAAAATTGTAGAATTGGACGTTATGTCAAAGAATTATCGCATGTATGCTCTGAACAAAAGAATAATTGTATCCCATGATAATATTTTTCACATTATTATGGGTGACCTGCTTGATTGTAATCTGTTGATATTGCTGTTTGAAGCAATATTGGTTATTTGCCCGGAACGCAGAGCCCTATAAGAGCAGCATTAAATCTAGAAGTTCAGAAATGGAGAAACCAACGCATGGTCAGTATCAGGAAGGATAATTTAGTTGATGTAAATATTAACGTGCTATTGCTTGCGGAGTAAAAGTAATTGAAAATGAAAATGACTCATTAAAATCAATGTTAATTACTCAATTAAAATAGTCGCATGTTATTAAATAACTTCTTAAATTATGCTAGCAAGAAAAATTTTCTCATAAGTTTACGGATCTCTTAATATGTATACAAACAAATTTAAGAAAATGTTAATTTACCCATTTACTTATACTCGGATACCAATACTCGGATCCAAAAATTACCAATACCCGGTCCGAGTATATGAGTTATTCTATAAGCTCAAATTCTAAAAGGTAGATTTGGATCATATTTTCAGCTGTATCAAATTAAATTTCCCACACGCTCAAATATATTCCAATCATTGTTCAAATACTTATTACTCTTGCTTCCCTTCCAATAACTTGATATATCTTTTATATCCGTTCATCACTATTACTCGTTTCACGATAAACTGTTTTAATCTAACAATAAAGAGTTATCATGCTTCATATAACTGCGTAAATGTTTTATTTTCTTAAATTTAAATTATAAAAAGGCCTCTAGGCAATCAATACTACTGCTCGAAAAGCCCCATGGTTACAATCGGATTAATATGCATTAGGAAATATGTAATTTTTAAGTGAAAGTCTTATTTAACAATTCAAATTAACCCTCAGATGAACAGTGTTATGTGTCCATATAATTTTAGTGATTTTAAATGCGCTGAAATTTTACGATTTAATTGGAGGAGTAAAGAAGAAAAATATTTCTATTATCTTATTAAAAATTTTTAAAATTAGAATTATGTTTCAATTTAAATTTTTATGAGTTCTTATTTTCATAAATTATTAATAGCTGTTTTCTATTGATTGAAAAAATATTGATTTCTAAAAGCGAGATTGATAATTAAAAACAGTTATTTGTATTTAAAATAAGCTATAAATATTGTATTTTTTTATTATCTTTATTTTGAATCATATATAACTCTTTTATTATATATCAATTGAGCGTATGAAGTAATGCAATTATTCGGTGAGAAATGAACATGTATATCTTGCGAAAATAAATAATATAGCTTCCCTATTTCTATACCACGAAACTATAACAAACACCCTACTTTTATAATAGTTATAATAATAGCGAACAATATTTGGATATTTTATAATATAAACTCCATTCTCAAAGAATTTAATTTTCAGTTCCCAAATTTAAGTTTCCCAATTTTACTCACGAGCTTACTTTCACTTAAAATACAAATAAAATGAAAGATAAATATGTCATGTTTTACATAAATGTTTTCAAAATCATTCCGTTTAAATGACCACATTCAGATATTTCATATGCAAATCCCTATTTTTTAAAATTTATTTGAAATATTCATATAATACATGTCTTTTCAAAAGAAATTTCACATTACTCCTTCCAAAAACATTTCTTTTAGTTTTGGAAAAGCCAATTTCCATTTTATTGGAATACCTTCCCACATTTTGGATTTTTTTTAAAAAAATGCGACCATGTTTACTTTAAATTTACAAAAAGAAAAATCTTAACTTTGTGTGATTGACTTTGAATGTAATTAAACCTTATGGGGAATATTGAAGTATTTCGTTGCTAGCTTTATTATTAGTAAATAAATCAATTACCTACTTGCATATAATTAAGAGATAAATGTTTAAGGTTTAGGAAGGGCATATTTTTCTTGTTTAATAATCATCATTGTACCTACAAGCATTCCGGATCTGTAGGATTGTTATTAATATGAAAGTTGTGTTCATTAATTGTATGAATTACAGTTAATATTTAGATGGAAAATGCATTTATAAAGACATATTGTTTTCTTATTTTTTTCAGAAACTTTTAGTGCATAAAGATTTATCTCTAAATATTAAAGTTATCCACACCATTTTAAGAAAAGACAATATTTCATTGTTTAAAAAGTATATAGAAATAATAAAGGTAATTGCACTCTTAAATTAGTTATAAATTACGGCATCATATATCTATCTATTTTTGTTTCATTTTCTAAATTATACATTCCTATCATATGAAAATGTTTCTTTTTATGGATAAATTCTTTGAGTTAAAATGTCTTTAGTTTTATTAATATTACATAATTATGCTACAAAAAATAAACTGTATAGGTATATATATATATATATATATATATATATATATATATATATATATATAAATTTAATTTGAAAAAAGAACTATAATTTTAAATGTATTTTTGTTCATTATTGTTGTATCGTATAAATGGTTTAATGATTCCTATTTTTCCTTTTTCCTTTGTTGGATTGCTTAAGAATTAGTGAAAATATTGATATTCAATTTATATTTTCTTTTATTTCATATAAATTGAAATAATTAATAACCATAATTGTAAGAAACACTGCTAGAGGAAATTTTTTGCTGTGTTTAAATTACCGTGGTACTATTACAAAATAAGGAAAACATAACTTACGATATTCCAGATGCTGAGTGTGTGGATTGTTTCTTTTTACAATTATCTCATTTACTTATATTTACAATTAATAGAGGATATATAAATATAAATTCAAATAAGTGACAGAAACGACAGATAATAGAATTTACTGAAAATAAATCTCTATTTCTGTTGTAAGTTACAGCTTAATTTACGAGTGAAATCTTCACCGTTTCAAATTAACCTGGAATTCGAAAGCAACCACCATAAATCTGAATAACAACTATTTTTTCCCCCGCAAAACAGCAGTACAGTAATTAACACTAAACATCTCTAACTCACACAACACTTCCAAATTAGGATCAGTAACCAAAATATGATTAATGAAGTTACTTTTCCTTATGAAGTCACCTGGAAAATGATGGGTGGTTTTCTTTCAAGGGAAAAATTTGACTTTTGATTAACATGTTGCATTGCCTTCTTAAAATCTAAACCTTTGTGTCATTCCTCTTTATTGATTAATTACTGAACGTGTTTTACTCAAGGTAATTAACTTCCTCTAAGAATATATGACAATGTTGTCAATTTGAAAAATAATTAGTTTACTGTGAAGACATAACAAACTTAGTGAAGCTGAGGAGATTTCGTCTGAAAGAAAAGTGAACTTGTAATGGTAAGGAAATAACCTGATTATTTAAAATTTAATTATCTTTGAAATAATTGCGAATTATCTTATCTATTCAAAAAAATATTAAAAAGGATTCAAATTTAAATATTTCTTTTAAATTTAAATTAACTAAAATTACATATTATTGATTTTAATGACACTTCTAAGACTAGTTGCTCTTCAATGTTTACATGAAAGATAATCAAATATATATTTGATTATCTTTATATATTTATTTATTATTTATTAGATTATCTATTTATCTATATAAATAAATACTTGGTTATTTTCCCATGAAATCTGAGAATTCTTTAGCTATAATGCGAGTTTGTATAAAAATCTTATTTGTCAAATTAATTGAGCTAACCAATAAAACTAAGCAGAAAAAACTGATTCATTTACCTTATAATATCAATGTAAATTAACATTAACGTTAATATCTACTTGTTATTTTATGAAACTTTAAAAATTATAAAGAAATATACAAATTAAACACTTTCTCAAAATTAAGAAAATGAATATTTTACCGCGTACAGAGTCCCAATGTTTAACATTTGTCAAAATTTGGAAAAGCAATATCATTATTAGAAATATGTTTAGATTTGAAAATACACATTTAGTAAAATTTAAGGAAAATAATTCGAAATAAAAACCAACGTTTTTAAAAACAATGTTTTTATATGGTGGCAAAGTTTATTAAAAAATTATTAAAATATTAGTTAAAACTGTTCGCAAATTTCTAAATATTGCATTGTTAGGCAAATAAGAACGGTTCCCAAAATTTCAGAGCTCTAGCTTGATGGGAAGTTGGTTAAATTAACAATAGACAATTTGATGACACACTGATACACATACATACAGATACACACCAAGTGAAATACATAACAACGTTAAAACTAACTAAAATTAATTAATCCGGTAAATTAAATGGTTGGAATACAGTTTAGTCAAACCACTCTTGGAGACAGGAATTATTTGGCGGTATTTTGCCAAATGTTGCTAAATTGGTCCGCGAAACAAACTTAACATTCAGCCAAAAAAAAAAAAAAATCGCCAAATTTGGCAATTATTCAAATTGCGCCAAGTGGTTGGGCTAAACTGCATTATTTAAAAAAAATATGAGTTAAAACTTGTCGCAAACGTCTAAATATTGCATTGTTAGGCGAGTACGAACGATTCCCAAAATTTCAAAGCTCTAGCTTGATGGGAAGTTGGTTAAATTAACGATCGAAAATTTGATGACACACACACCAAGTGAAATTCAGAAAAACGTTGTAAAATGAAATGCATTTACTTACAGAATTATGAAATTATTAAAAAGTAACCAAATAAATTCACATGAAATTTTTTCTATTAATAATTTATGTAACAATTGATATATAAGTCATAAGGAAATCTTATTTCAAATTTGTAAATTAGATTTCAAACTAATGTAACAAATAGCTTATGAGAAATACTGCGAGGAAGTTAAAACTTTCATTTTTGACAAAAATGATGTTAAGGTATCCGACTAGGTTTAAAACTTTAATTTCGGGGAAAATATCAATTTTTTTTATTCATCCATTAATATATTTGAAATATTTTCTTTCTATAGCTACTTTCCATTTGTAGCTATGATACATAGAAATAAAGTTATAAGTATTCCAATATCAGACATTTCCTTTGTTTTCTGAACAAGTTTTAACTTTGAATCCATTTTCTGAAGAATATAATTTTCGGTAAGTTTACAATTTTCGAAAGGTAATAACTGGAATACTTTTCTTCTATTTATTGATAGAATATGGTAGAAATATTTTTCATATTATTTTTAAGATCCTTAACTAGGATTTTTGTAATGTATGGTATATAAGTGGATTTATTCACATTTTAAAGCATAAGAGTTGAGGATTTTTTTTTTTTAAAAAAAACAGGTGTTATTATTTCGACTCGTAATAATTCTGCAAATAAGGTGAATTATTAAAAACTCCTAATTCTGGCTCTGTACAGGTGTCAGATTTACACATATGCTAAATAACAATGTTATAGAATGATTTTTCCTGAAAGGATAATATTTTGAAAGTGTGCTATTTTTTTTCTTATTTTATGATAAAACTTATTTTAAATATTTTACTTTCTTATTTTAATTTTTTTTTTCATTTTAATAAAATTTATGAAATGCTTTTTTATGTACATTTTAATTCATATGATAATAAATATCAAAAAAAAATCATTCATACGTTTTTTTTTTTTTTTTTTTTTTTCAAAATCATTGTTCCAAACGTAGTCGGTTACCTTATTTTGAAAAAATACAATGGGTATTTTATAAAATCTGAGAGTTATTTTTTACGTAGTGGTAACACTTCGTACCAAACAATTAAAGTGCGGGCAATTTTTTCAAATTGTTAACTGAAATTATTCCTATAGATTTGGCGGTGAGTGATCCAAAATTAATAAAACGAAATGTGTATTGCTATAAAATTCCGCTATCGTTTGGGTAAAACTACTCCAGAAACAGTTAATGAAGCAAGCTCATAAAGACATATGTTCAAGTGAGTCTATGATTTTTTGATAACATAGTGATTTCAGAAAAGGATGCTTATCTTTAGAACTAGTGTCTAAGCCTGGTTGTCCAGAAAGTGTTATAAATGATCAGAATTGTAACACTGTGTGATCAATCATGCAAAAAAAATCAGCGAATGTCATATGAAAAGATAGTGGAATCAAGTAATATTTCGAAAACGTTGATATGTTTCATTTAACTCAAACATTTTCAGCTTCACTATATTTGTTCAAAATTTATCCCTCATCACCATACTAAAGAACAAATGGAAACAAGAATTCGCTAATGTGGTGAGTGGAAACAGATGCTTCAAATTTATCCAAATTTCGTATAGACTATAATAAAGGGTGATGAAACTTTAGTGCATCCTTTTGACTCCCTTGCCATGCCTGCAACAAGTATATTGATACTTCTTGATTCTCCACCACCGAAAAAAATCTGCAAGCCAAACCTCCTGGTAAGGTAATGATTATTTTCTTTGATTACAAAGGAGCAATCTAAAAGCATTCTTCGCCCCCAAAAGCTACTGTGAATGGTGAATATTACGTTTTAGTTTTGAAAGTTTTACGACAAAACATTTGCGAAATCGTCATGAACTGGTAAAGAATTGATACCATCACGGTAATACTTACCCGCATGTCGCTACTTCTGATCAGCAATATCATAGTAAATATATTATTAAAAGCATACCACAATTCTTTTACAGTCCAGATGTCGCATCATGTAATTTTTGGCTGTTTTTTTATGTTGAAGGAGAAGTTATATATATATATATATAAGTGGTAGAAAATTTAACACATAATCACGCTAACTCAGCAGTTAGTCAGACGCTAACTCAGCAGTGCAGGGTTCTTTGAAGCAGCATCCAGAAAAGAAAAAAAAGGCTTTTCTCTTTGTATTGAAAAGTGAGTTGAATATGATGACACCGTTACATATCATCTGTGGGAAGGTATTTTGAAAAATAATGAATTAATTTTTGCTTTAAATATATTCCTTGATTTTGTTACGATTTTATTCATAGACTTTATGGAACTCTTTTTGTATATTAAAAATAATTAAATAATGTTATTTTATTCTTAATAATTCTGTAAGTTTTGGTAATGTCGTTAGACGTTTTGTACCACACTGTTGAGAAAAGAGGAGGTTCAAATATATTCCAAAATTCAAACAATCTTTTTATGTACCAATTATCAGGTGAAAACGATTTTAAATATTAGCAAAATACTTAACAAGGTAAAACGCATGTCCACCATAATTTGCTAAAGGCATTCTTATCATAAATATAAAATTTATAAGATCCACAGAACATCATAGGATATTCTCTATTTCTATTGGATTGTCTCTTTTTTTTTTATCCCGAACAAACGGTCTGTGAAAAATACAGAGACAAGGAACTATTATTTCTTTTCGTGTTTTGTTCATAATCAGCCGCTTCGTCTTAAATACACTTGTTTCAGTGATTGGATAATGTTTAGAATACATGTTCCAATTCACTTTACGGCGTTGCATCAAACTCTTACGATAGTTTTTTGTAGTATTGAAATTCCATTTAACTAATATCTTTTAGATTCCTTTTAAGGTTTAAATTTAAAGATAAGTTAAAGGGTGGTACATCAGATGAATACGGAGCTAATAGAACACACAGCTATTGTTATTGCCAAAAAATACAAAGAAATTAATGAATTTGTGTGTGTGTGTTTGGATGCATTATCAATCAACATATTATGTTGCAAACCGGATATTTTGGACAAATGTGTTGGATACTAGCCATCAAATGCTTCAACTCGTTTAAACAATAGTATCCAATTATTGAGTCTGCAATTGGACGAAATTATTTGTGAATAATACCATTTATATTGAAGAATGAAATGAGGAGAGTTTTGAATTTGGATGGTACCTTTTTTTTTTCTTGTTTTGTTTTTCGCTTATAGTAAGTTTTTTTTAACTTCTAACCCAAACTTAGTCTACCTTTTAAGTCCGTATTGAAAACACTATGCTTCATTATTTATAACAGTTAATTTCAAGAATTTTAAATCATTTTCATTAGCTCATATAATTCACTCCAATGAGCAATTCTTAATGATTTTTGTTCATTGATTGAAGTACAATGATGGCCACACAAAATGCAACACCCTGAAGGGAGTATACAAACCATGTGAAATTTACATCATTCGTTTGCGACGATGAGCTATGCAAATCATTAGCATTGCAGCGCAGACACACATCACGGGCGACCGTAGCGCCACTCGCAAGCACTAAATAATGGGAGAACAGATTGGCGATTGGAAGTACGGCAATTGCTTTTTTTGTGCGTTTTTTTCCGTAAGCTATTTACCTGTGCCTCGTGGAATACATCTAGCGTCTTTTGACTAAGTTTCTGAATTCAACCGATGAAGAATAGTAGCCTATAGGGATTGCGGATTATCCTTCAGAGAAATTGGTCAACGTGTTGGACGAAACCAAGCCACTGTGATGCGGATCTGTGATCGCTGGATGCCGGAGGGAACGACGGACCCACGGAGCTGAATCCACCCACCTCGTTGCACCACTGCCCGTGATTACAGACTGATTGTGTGCATGGAAGTGATGGATCGCGCAGCCACATCACGAAGCCTAGCACAACAGATTCAGTCTGCTACGCATCATTCAGTGTCCGCTCGTCCCATTCGACGCCGTTTGCAGCAGAGTGGAATATTCTTAAGGAGTCCATTGCTTCGTTTATGCTTGACTTGAAACCACAGGCGTTTGCGTTGCCAATGGTGAAATGAACGGTGGACATGGACAACGGAATGGAACGAAATTCTGTTTACTGAAAAATGCATGCAACATCATGCATGCAACATCACGATGGTCGCATTCGAGTTTTTAGACACTGTGGTGAGAGGCTGCTGAACTGTTGCGTTATGCATCGCCATACTGGTCCTGCACCCGGTATCATGGTTTGGAATGGTATTGGATTTCACTCCCGCACCCCACTAGTACGCATTACCGGTACACTGAACAGCCAGCGCTACATCTCTGAGGTGTTGGAGCCTGTTGTCCTCCCATACCTTTAGAGCTTGCCATTAGCCATATTTCAACAAGATAACGTGTGACCATACATGGCACGCAATGTTCAAGATTTCTTCTTTACCCATCAGATTGAATTGCTTCCTTAGCCGTCTTGTTCTCCTGATCTATCGCCAATCAAGTCCGTGCTTGCACAATGACTGGCCAGGGATACACCACCCGCTGCTACACCAGATCAACTTTGGTAATATGTGAAAGCCTTATGGTCTGCTGTACCCCAAGGATACATCCAAAGCCTCTTTGATTCTATGCCGAGGCGTATGTCAACGATTATAGCCAACAATGGTGGCTTCTCTAACAACTGATTTTGTCTTCATCCACACTTCACAAGAAGCTGTAATTTTAATCGTTTGATCTTTGTACAACATGTTATCTGCCAAATAAATTTCGCTGTGATATCTCTGGTCCTTCTGGGTGTTGCATTTTGTGTGGCCAACAGTGTATATGGAATAAACTTAGTTTAAGCATTAGTTTTGAATAATTCTTCATGTAGAAAGTTTGATTATTTTCTTTTTTTGATCATCAAAGGTACTTCCATCATTTTCAGTGATGTCCATTCATTCATTGTTTCCAAATCATGCAACTTTTTATCACCATCTAGGCATCACTAGCCTAGTGATCCTTGTCGCGAACTTCAGAACGGCGGTTCATCGAGTCGTGGGTTCATCTAGTTGAATTTATGCATGTTAAATCTGTCGAGATCCCAAGACCTCACGTTTGAGTATTGCGGTATTGCGGAAGCTTGAAAAGGGTGGGACTGACTCAAATATCGTTTTCGTCACTTGACCGAGTTTCAGAATTTTGCGGTCGATCGCCAACAATTCTCGTGTTGCTTCTTGATGCAACATTAATAAAGAATCAAGATCACATTTTATCAATCTACTCTGTTTTAAATGAGATTGATTTAAATGATTTCTTGTGTCTAAAAATATTTTTCCAGGAAAAAACATTTGATATAGATAAACAAGTATCACCTTGATGTCATTTTCACTGCTTTATACGTTAGAGGCACTTTTATTAATTTTTGAGTTAAATTAAATTACAACTATTTCTCCAATTTTACTAATTCAAATTGAAAAATGTATAAGTCGCGAAACAATGTACATTACTCTTCAGAAAACTTGTAAGATACCTAAGACAGCTATTTATTCCTACCTAAAAGTAAAATTGGGTAAGGGACTTTTACAAATTTGAAAAAAAAAAAAAAAAAAAAAAAAAAAAAACAGTAATTTTACGTTAAAAATTCTCAGATTTCATTTCCTGAATTTATTATAAGAAATTAATTTTAATTTTCTTCTTTTGATTTGACTGCGAGCGAAAGATACGCTACATGATTAAGATATGTATAAATTCATTCATTCGTAACAGTTTACAAGCTAATTATTAATTAATCTTTTTCAAAAATAATTGCGTTTAGGATATATTTAATTCTTGTGCGGAAAAGCAAATGTTAGTAAAATACATTTTTTGATGAGAAAAAAAAAAACATTTGAATGAATATTTTAAAAAAAATATTTAAAAAGATAAACCACTCAACACTCAATCTCAGAATGTTTCATAATCGTATCTAAATGAACAAAACTTGCACACTCAGACACACACACATACAAACACAAACATATATAACAGGTCAATCGAAAAGTCCCCGGCCTACCATAGTAAAACACATTTTTTTGACAAAAATTAGTTTTTTTTATTCAACATAATTCCCTTCAAGGGTGATACACTGATTATAGCGACCCTCCAACTTTTCGATACCATTTTTGTAGTACGATTTGTCCTTTGCTTCAAAACAGGCCTCAGTTTCGGCGATCACCTCTTCATTCGATGAAAATTTCTTCCCAGCGAGCCTTCCTTTGAGATCTGAGAACAGGACATAGTCGCTGGGGGGCCAGATCTGGAGAATACGGTGGATGAGGAAGCCATTCGAAGCCCAATTCATTGATTTTTGCCATCGTTTTCACTGACTTGTGACACGGTGCATTATCTTGATAAAGCAGCATTTTCGTTTTCTTCAAATGCGGCCGATTTTCAGCGATTTCGTCCTTCAAACGGTCCAATAACGCTATGTAATAGTCGCTGTTGATAGCCCTTCCTTTTTCAAGGTAGTCAATGAAAATTATTCCATACGTATCCCAAAATACAGACGCGTAACCTTGCCAGCCGACTGTTGCGTTTTCCCACGCTTTGGAGTGGGTTCATCGTGTGCAGTCCCCTCGGATGACTGTCGATTGGACTTCGGAGTGAAATGATGGAGCCATGTTTCATCCATTGTCACATATCGATGCAAAAACTCGGGTTTATTACGATTGATCATCTTCAAACACTGCTCCGAATCATCAACTCGTCGTTGTTTTTGGTCAAAAGTGAGGTCGCGCGGCACCCTCTTTGCACAGAGCTTTCTCATACCCAAATATTCGTGAATGATAGGATGTACATGTTCAGTTGATATCTTTAGATCTTTAGGTGTCGTCCTCTTCTACGTATAAGTAAAATGAGATCCTATATAAATACACACACACACACACACACACATAATATATATATATATATGTATATATAATTTCAGTTCATTGCATGACAGTGTATGAGGATATTGGCTTCGTAATGGATGGTGTCGTTTTAGAATCATCGTAGAAGGATTCTGCAGTTTAATTAAACAGCTGTAACTCAAAGATAAGAGGAATTCTAATCAAAAAAAAAACTCTATAGTTTGAGAATGCGTTCAGATGCTTACAATCACCTCCATATAAATATTTTTAAAATTTTTCTTCTAAATTTAATGAATAAACGAGGATTTTTCCTGGGAGGCAATACGTAACTGGA
>BMAW01113083.1:12236-73328 GCA_019974015.1 Nephila pilipes
AATCAATTTTATAAGGTATCGTAATTAACAAAATGCAATAAGTTCATTATTGTATGATCATTTTAAAAGTGTTAGGCTATCATGTTTAGAAAATAGAAAAACTTTCTGTCCAAATATTAAGTTCCTTGTATACATACGTCTAAATATAAATAATGAATTTATGTAAGAATTGAATAGTAAATATATTTTTATTTTTCAATTTATCCTTTTATCTACACATGAAATTTCTATATTATGAAAAATAATTTTAATAAATATATTAGTTCAATTACAGGAAGAATTTCACAATCAGAATTAATCTTAATGTACGGCAACTAGACAATTGTAAATATAAAGACTTACGGATTTTCCTAGTACCCGTAATTAGTTATTTCATTATTTTTTTAAATAACGCATGATATTTAATTCATTATTAAAAAAGTTATTGCATTAACTAATAATAAGAAAAATATATTGCATGTACCAATCAACAAAATACCATTATATTAGATATATTTTTAATCTTCTAAATAACATATGTTAAAAATTTTAATACATTATAAATTATATTTCAATAAAAACATCTTTCAAAATTTAATTAGATATTAATGAATTAAATCAAATTTATAAAATCAAGTAAAGTCTATAAGTTAAGAAACATTAAAGGAAAATAGAATAAAATACGAAATGCATACTTCAAAGATGAAAAATATTTAAAATAATTTCTGAAGGTCAATTTGTGTTCTTGTATTAAGTTGACAGAGCTTTATCGAAGTGTTCTAAAGCATGCAAATAATATTTTCTCTTTAAAAATCATCTTATCCTCGTTTAGAATGCTAATTTCCACATTAACCACGTATTGAACAAAAGCTACTTAAGCTAAGCTCAATAATTTCTCTTAAAATTAGGTGACTTCTTTTTCTCTCGTTAAAACCATCTTTCGTGCCTCTAACGACTTAACTACGTGCTTGAGATTTACTTTTGTCCTTTGTGTTTCCTACTTAACGTCATAATTAGAAATTAATTGATTCCAGCGCAAAATCTAATAACTTTTGAATGTCATAATCCATTTTTTTATTATCGCGGATTTAGGCGGATAATAACACGTAAATTTGTGCGAAATTACTGGAGCAGACTTAACGCGGCTGGCTAAGTAATGTAGTATAAAATAGGATTATTAATTCGAGCATTAAAGGTTTTATGAAATATGCAACAGCAGTTTTATGCGCTTTTAACAAAGCGTTTTGTTAGTAAGTATAAACACAGTATGTAAATTTGACTACGGCTACGCAATCCTATGGCCAGCGTATAGCAGCTTCAAAGTAAGAAAAGTCGGTAGCTGCTGTTGTATAATCAGTAAGTCAGAAAGGTAGATTATAGACAAAATAGATTACAGTAATGATGAAATTCTTGATTTTCTTTAAAAAAGAGGTTTTCTTATAAGAATAACTGAAAGAAATTTAAATTATTAAAATTTAGCTTTACAGTATTTTTCACGGTCTTTTCTTATTTTTACATTTTAGACAGGATAGTTAAAGTAGAATGAGTTATAAATGAATGATAACAATTATATACCTTAAAATTTTATTTTGAGTAATTTAAATTTAAAATTTAAGTCAATAATACTGTTAATTTGCAAATACATGTATATTTTTAAAACGTCAAAATGTCAAAACAACTGCAATAAGTTTGTTTATGATATTTTGGCCTACAAGTGTTAAACCAAGTTAAAAATTTACGTGTAATTATGTATTATAAACTAATGACTTAAATATTTCTTGAGAGGCCTTTCAAGTAGCTTATTGCAGTAGGTATGAAAATATTCAAATTTCTAACGTTAAAGTCATTTATTAAAACAAGTTTTCAAACTTTCATGTAAAACGTATAAATACTAATCATTGAAATTGTTGAAAATTTACATATCTCTAATTATTATTGCTCTCTAGAACATAAAAGAAATTGTAATTTAATGCAATTTAATTTATTATTAAATTACGTGGTCGGTGTAGAAAATATCTATACACTCAACGTCAGTTCTATAGTATATTTTATAATTTTACCATAGGTATAATGTATATTTGCGCATAAAATATAAAGCAATGAATTCAGCTATCAAATTGCACCAATACATCGCACAATTCATACATCCCACACAAGTGTCAGTCTTTAATGTAATTAGTCTTTCTAATGTTTTTATACAGAAGCTATAATTTCAGTGGTGAAATATACTTTCTAACAGCTAGATTCAAATCACCACTGTTGTATGGAAAAAATAGTGAAATTTGCTCAGAAATTATTTACACATACTTTTATATTCAGGAAAGAATTCTGGTATTGGTTAGATAACACATATGTCGACTCAATTTCACCTTCATACTTGCAAATAGAAATATATAGCACATACTTTCTTTTCATGTTCTCCCAAAGGATAGCGAAGAAATATTTACTAATTAACATCTATATATTATATATATATGGTGTGTGTGTGTATCAATCGCTTTAAATACATTTTATACAAACATTTATCACATATCTTATTTATAGTTATAATTGAAAATACAAACTTTTTTCTTGAACAATTAATACTTCACGTAATAATCATTGGAGCTTTTATAGATTACTGATCGTCGAAACACAAATTAATCAGCACAAGTATTTCCTCGTTCTTTATAACATCAATTTAGTCAGTGTGGAATATAGAAAAATATTCCATTCAAGATGTATTCTCGGAACCACGATTACATAATACGCTAGAATTTCATCATGAGGACCCTATATAACAGGTCAATTGAAAAGCCCCGGCCTACCATAGTAAAACACAGTTTTTGGCAAATTAGTTTTATTCAACATAATTCCATTCAGGTGATACACTGATTATAGCGACCTCCAACTTTTCGATCATTTTGTGATGACGTTTGTCCTTTGCTTCTAAATAGCTCAGTTTCGTGCGACACTCACATAAAAATTTTTTCACGAGATTTTTTGAGATCTGAGAACAAGAGACGTTGTGCGCTGATTGGAGAATACGGTGGATGAAGAAGCCTACCATTCGGATTTTGTCACTCGTTTTTGTGATTGTGGACACGGTGTATTGCTCTGTGAAGCAGCACTTTTTTTTTTCAAATGCAGCGTTTTGGGATTTCGTCTTCAACGGTCAAAACGCTATGTATACGTCTCTGGAGGTTCTTCTTTTCAAGATAGTCAATGAAAATTATTCCATGCGCATTCCCAGATGCATAAGCCTTGCCAGCTGACTGTTGCTTTTCCTACCTTTGAAGCGGGGGCATGTGTGCAGTCTCACTTGATACATGTCGATGACTTGGAAATGATGGAGCCATGTTTATGCCTATTTTCGCTATACGACGCAAAACTCGGGTTTATGCTTGATCATTTCAAACACTGCCTCGAATCATCTGTTGTTTTGGTGCGAGCTTCGCGTGGCACCCACTTTGCACAGACTTCTCTACCCAAATATTGTGAATGATATGAGTGTAACGTTCAGTTGATATCTTAGATTATCGCTATTTCATTCAATTTACAGTTTACGGTCATTCAAAATTATTTTGTGGATTTTAATGTTTAATGGGCGTCTACTGCTTTCACCGTCTTCGTGCTCATTTCACCACGTCTAAACTTAGCATACCAATCTGATGGTGATTTTCTGGGGAGTGTCCGGAAACTCGCATCAAGCCAAGTTTTGTCTTCAACCGTATTTTTCCCTTCAAAAGCAATATTTTATCAACACGCGAAATTCCTTATCCATTTTTCCAAACAAAAGTTGCTTCACTCAAATGCTATAATTCACAAACTAGATGCGACTGCTGTCAAATTTATAACGCATCTTTTGAGGGTTAGGCTAACTAAAAATAAATGAGTAATTTAGTAGCGCTATCTATGTGTCAGCCGAGGACTTTCAATTGACCGTTAATACTGCTCAAAGTATATCTAGCTACGAAATAAATAATCCTGACGATCAATGCGATGCAAAATAAACAAAGAAAATGAACGAATTTTCTACCTTCACCTGCGTGAAAATCGGTTATATTCCATAAATTTAGAAATATTTTGATTTTGACTGTAGTTGAAGAGTTTTATTTTGTTTACATCCTTAGATCATCAACTCAAACCAGTTAAATGCTATTATTCCAAAATAAATTGTTTTTTTACGAAGAAGCAAGCATAATATTAATATGGCATATATGAAAAAGGAAAATCATTTCTTTCTTTAATCAATAACCATCAATATAAACTCTCTTTATTTCAGAGATTTAACCAAAATGAAGCTCTTTTGAAATAACAGAAGACAATCTATATAAGCACGAAAAATAAGATTCAAGTTTCAATTAAAACTTAAAATGCTGATTTAAAATTTTTAAAAAAGAATTAGAAGGTACGCTTCATTTACAAAAATAAATTCAAAGTAAAACTATATTTTACTACACAAGACAACTCATGCTATTACCAATTTCTTTAATGTTTTCTTCCAATTACTCTTTCAGACGAATCAAATATTAAATCTAAACAATTTATTCGCAGCTGTTTCAATACAATGGCAAATTTAAACTTCAATAAACAAGCTTGAGATGAGAAAAAGTTTATTAAATCAAAATCACTGCATGTGTGTAGAAATAACGTATTCTAAAATTATTAAATGAGCTAAGTTATTGTATTAAAGTCATTAAATGTTTGCATTGTATTAGAGTTTTTAAATGATTTAAAGATTGTATTACATGAGTGTTAATAATGTTATTGTATGAGTGTTAATAATGTTATTGTATGATGTATATGTTATTGCATAGTGTTAATAATGTTATTGTATGAGGTTCATCAATATGAATTAAAAATGATCTTATGTCAAATTTAGGTTTCTTGAGCAAGTTCGATGAAACAGAAAAATCAGACTTGATACTGGTTTCATGTTAATTTGTTTCTAAGTAATCTTGGGAATGACAATTTACGCGGAAATTTTATCACCAACATATACAAGAAATTATATGCACGGAATTTGTACAGTCTCCTTTAACACACGATAGTTGGAACCATGGTTACTAAAATGTGACTTAAGTATACTACTATTTACAGTATTAATATAGTTTAACCGCAATGTAAGTTCCAATATCGATACTAGTTTCTTGAGCTAATATTTACGTTAAATTACAGTGTACCTGGTTAATTTGAGAAATAAATTTACTGTCATTATGCTTTTATATATAAATCAACTGCATGTTGCAAAAATATTTATTAAAAAATTTTAAAGAGTTTAAGGAAATTGAGAAATTATTGATTTATCATCAATTGTTAATAGATTATTGCTTTTACTTGTATTTTATTTCTTTTTATCTCTTATGTTAGGTCATATTTACAGTGTCCGAATCCGAAAATTCTTGTTACTCGAAATAACATAGAAAAGCACTGTTGTTGAGGTTTTAGAACGTGATTAGAGTTTCTTTTGACATATATTCTCTCTCTGATTATACGACCTTTCCCAAGAACATTTCAACATTACATTTCTTTACTCTGGCCCTCTACAGACTATTTATGATCAATTGTTGACCAAATTTCGATGAAACATGCAATCTATATAACTCTTAAAACATGTCCAATGCTGAGATTTGAAAGTACATCTAATCTCATTTATCACGAAATCTTTATAATAAAATTAAAATAAAAGTTCTTCATATCTCGAGAAAGGATGACTCATATTTTATTCAAACTTTCAAATCTAATAAAATGATAAAAAGGCATTAAAATTATCGACTTCCTCTTATACACAAACATTCAAAGATGCGTCCCAAATCAACTTTTATTCATCCCCACTTTATTATATCTTTTATCTGCTCTTTTACATGAAGAATATCACCGTTCGCACTTTACTACTAGTCGACTAGCAGTTTTCGTCACCTCTCTTCTTGTCTCAGACTTCTAAAGTACGGACTTTCCTACATTATTTTTGTTTCTTCTCTTACTTTCTAGCTTTTACTTCTAAGAATGAGACAGTGATCGAATTTGGATGCACCTCGTTTAAATTCTTTGAATTTAACGTTTCACTGTTTCATCTCTCAGGTTTGTTTTCTTAAACACTTTGTCTAAATAAGTCACTCTTTAAAGAAGTCATCATCAAACAAAGTATATATGATTTTTGAGGAAATAATAATTATAATTCACAATATCTGAGGCGATATAGTAGTCAATTGCTTATGAAGGATACTCATCACGTGTTGAAGTTCGGACTGCAGTAAATTTAATCTTTTAAAAAGCACTACGCATAGAACCTGTGACAGCTTTACGAAGCTCAATGTTACGGAAATGACGCTACGAAATTTACATTAAATTGAGCACATAATAATAGGATTTTGGGTTGAATTAATCTAGAATGAAAAAGAGCAAATACTACAATTTCCTAAAATCTTGAAATAAGAAAAGTTATTACTTAGTCTTATTTATTAACCTAATCTGCAAAATGTTGGCAGGGATTTAGAAATCATACACTAGTGTTTATCATAATATCATAGCTTCATTATATCCTACCATAAGAATAATCATTGTATTTCATTTTGATTGCAATATAAAAGAATCTATTCAAAATTATTAAGAATGTCTCTTCTACGCATAAGTAAGTGAAAGTCCTTACAAATAATATAGAACAATATATAATAACATATACATATATAAATATATATACAAAATATATATATATAAATATATATAAATATATATATATAAAAAATATAATAAAAAAAAAATATATATATATATATATATATATATATATATAATTTCAGTTTCATTGATGCATGACAGTGTGAGATATTGTGCTTCACAGTAATGAATAGTGTCGTTTTAGAATCCTTCCGGTCAGAAGAATTCATGCAAGTATTATTAAAACAACTGTAACTCAAAGATAAACGAGGGAATTCTAATACAAAAAGAAACAAACTCTATAGTTTGAGCAAAAATTGCGTTTCGAATGCTTACAATCACCTCCATATATAATTTTATTTTAAACAATTTTCTTCTAAATTTAATGAATAAACGAAATTTTTCTAGGAGTCTAAATTTGCTGTCCTGATGTGAAACGTACTTTTAAAACTGAGAGAAATGTGTAGCACAATTTAAAAAAAAGAACATGAAGCATTTTTTACGTATAGTATATGTCAAATGGATTATCACGATTGCTCACATAGAAAAAAGCCTGTAAATGTATATGAAAAAGCTCATGGACGGCGCAGTCTTACGAATATTTAGATCTAAATGCGCATGCAAGAATTCTTGCGTGGGCTTTAAAATGTACTACAAGGAAAAGATAAAATCAGAATAAAACAAATCATGTTACCTTTCTTTAAAAGTTTTTCTTATCTGAGCTTACATTTAAGAAAGATTTTTTTTAAAGAAAATAAATGCTTAATGGATAAAGCGTTATCATTCTTTAATCAATTTAATTATTTTGCTGACACAGAATGTGAGTCATTAAAAGACTTAAATATTTTAATATAATAAAATGAAATATTATAAATAAAAACTGGGAAAAGTTTATATTGTACAGAAGTTTTAATGATTAAGAAATCTAATAGATTGACTTTTCTGTAGTTAATTTGGTTAAAGTTATTTTAATTTGCTGATAAGTAGATTTATACAACATAATAATGATAAAAATTTAGATTTGCTCACATTTTGCAGCGGTCGATCTCAATGAGCATCAGTTGTAGTAGTGTTTAGAATAATCAAATAGAGATCAAAGAGCACTACTCATCAATTCGCGAAAATATTGCTAATAGATTTCTAATAGAAGATAGTACGAGAAAATATTGCTTTATTGTATTTAACAAATTGAAATTAGATGCATCAATACATAACACATATATCACTGTCTACTCTCCAGTAGAAAAGAATGAAGTTACAATAGTTATAAACTCAAAAATCTCTCTGCAATGCATCTACGAAAAACAAAGTTTAAAGGATTCTCAAGTTCGAAATTAAAGAGAATAGAGGTATTTAGATGTAGAGATTTTGAATATTTGTACATCTATTTATGCAATGAAAATCACATTTATAAGAATAAATATTTGTGTAGAGAATTAGTGAACGATAGATGTACTTACATTTGTATGTGTCATACATTTTCCTTTAAATTCAAATTGCATTAACTTTACAGTACTTATAACTTAAAACCCTTATAAGCATTTTATAATTATAACTCGAAACAAGAACATAATTATTATTCAAAAATTCATATTAAACAATTGAAAACCTGTAAGTGTTTTATTGCAAATTTTATGATTGTATGCAAATATTATACGTGAACCCTAAGTTTGTGAGTGTTTATTGAAACACTCATCCATTATAATGCATATTAATTAGCCTCATTTCATAACGTGGAATATATCTGCACTATGGACAGAAGAATTTTTAGAATGTGTACTACAGAACTTAAAAATTTAACAGAAAGTAAGAGAAAGAAAATTTTGAGAAAATTGCAAACATGGATATTTGTATGGATTGTATGGTAGGCACGGTTGTTAATAATTCCTATTAATCAAATTCTCATAAACAAAACATTTGCAGAATAGTTAATTACTATATTTTTTAACAGCAAAAAATTATAACATGCAAATTTAGAAGATTTTTCATTTTCAATTACTTTAAAAATCACATATGATAAAAACTACATTTTTAGAAAATACGTTTAATGGAGAATAAATTAATTCCAAAATAAAATGATAGATATTCAAAACCTGTAAAGTCTATTTGCTTAATTAAACTTCATCTCAATTACGAAATTAACATTTATTAGTTTATATAAGTGTATCTAACAATCGATAAATAATCAAACGTATTTTATTTTAATCGGTTCGTACCCGCTTTCAGCAACACTATATATAGCTGCAAGGCTTTTGTTTCTCAATTACCTCATAAAAAATCGAAATATCAGAGCAAGTGGTCACAGTTTTGTATGCTACTCTACCTTCATAAAGAAGTAGGACAAATGCAGAATAGCAGATGGATAATGAAATGTATATTCAAAGGTATCGTGATCTACTAAAATGTTTTACCAATAAAATGTAAAATTTTACCAGTATCTTCCGGAATGCATAACGTTATATGTTTAGCATTAAAAAATTTCGCAAGTGTTTGACAATTTGGACATGGAAGCCTGTGAATACTTTTAACAAGAATATTTAGTTAAAGTTATGTAATGAAATTTCAATTGCCTCTGTAGAATTTATTTTAAAGGTAATAAAGCTTTGAAGACGCTCCAAACTGAAAATAGAGAAATTGAATAATATAGTATTAGGGTTAAAATAATATATTTTCATTTTACTCATAAAATGTATTTTTCTGCAGATGAGAACAGTTGATATATTAAAATATGTAATACTAACTGACTGATTAAGGGTATGAATTGTGCAATGATCTTTATCCATATTTCCATATTCTTATTGATTCATGAATTTATTTTGATGTATTTTCTTCTGAATGTGATGAAAACAATTAGAAAAATAAAAAAAAATCAATACAATTTTGTTTTTTTTTCTTTTTGTAAAGAACGAGTTAACATTATGGTGCGTATTTTGTAATTAATATTAAACTACTCAATTAAATATAAAAATAAAGTAAACGGTGGGATATAAAAATGGACAATTGTAAAGTTTTCAGTTAAAATTAAAGAAATGATAATTAAAATTCTATATTTAAGCTAAATGTAATTAAAATTGAATCGAATGGACAAAAATTGAAAAGTGATAGGGTACGCCAAAGTGATTCAACATAAAGAACTAGTCTTAGGAGGCTAATAATATTATCAATATTAATAGTAATTCAATATTAATACCATTTGACACCAAAATATTCCAAGAAGGAAGCCAAATAAAAAAGACGCAGTTTGAAATTCTAGAGGAAAAATTGCTGCCTCACAGCTTAAAATTCTGAATAATGTTCTTTTTCAGTCCTATCTTGATTTCAGTTTACATATGACTTTAAGTAATAAATAAATAGATAATAAATAAAATACTTAGTTTTAATATTTATTTCACTTTAATTCAATAAAGTTAGGGAAATTTATTGTGCAGTATTTTCAAAATTGAGATCATTAGTGGCGAAGCTCTGTATTAGACATATAATGCATATTTTTCCAATAAAAATTCAGGAGAAATTTATTATGACGTATTTTAAAATTAAGTTCCTTACTGGTGAAAGCACACATCAAACATTTACGCAAAACAAGATAAGTTTTGAAAAGTGCTCATGTAAGTATTTATGGGTATAATAAAGAATAACCCCTTGGGTATAAACAATACCCATTTTAAATATTTTCGAGTAAATCATAACATCTCTCTCTCCCTCGTGAGTTAAGAAAACACAACTTTGAGCTGTTTCTGTCAAAAAATATATGCAAAATGAAAAATAAAATCAACTATTTCTTTGAAGAAACAGCAAACATAATTTGAAAAAATATCGGAAATTTTCTGTTAAAATTATTCTATAATAGGTACATGTAAAAATAAAAGGCAAAATATAATTGATAGGAAAATAAAAATAGATGTTTAGTAATTCTGAAGATTCAAATAAACGTAAAATTTTACTTTCAAATTTTCAGTGAGAGAATTATAAAAATCATTTGACTTCTAAATCTTTTGTATTATTTCATAAACATGCATTGTAAAAACTGAAAAACTATTCAGATATTGTCTAATTAACGTCGTGATTGAATAATTAAACAGAGGTTTTTAACTGGCATTTATTTTCGTGCCATCATTAATACGTCCCTAGAACTGTTGCCTTATCTGACTGAGCCAAAACTCCATTGTTTACTTTGTTAACCCCACAAATATCTTGACCGTGTTAATGAAATTCCTGCGATCAATCTTTTATAAGTCTTTATTTAACTGATGTATTCATAAATGTTTATGTATTATCAGTTGAAAACTAGTACTCAAATTTAACCTACTTCCTATCATTCAATTACCTGAAAATTGCATACACTATAATTTTGATTGCATTACAATACTACAGGTATGTGAAACAGTGCGGACGTTGTGGAAGAAGCGGCTGAAGATCAAAATTTTCACGTAAACAACATACTACATTCGCCCACATATTCAAAATTGACTTCTTTTTCTTAAACTTCCGACAAAACTGAAGTATAACATATTCTTCTAACCATTTCTAAGAAATGTTATTGAGAATGGATCCAGTTGATAGTATGAACTAATGAATCATGTTTATATATACGTTACATTAACAAAAAGGCAAAAGTGCGTAAAAAAAAAAAGCGGTGCGAATAATTTTGAATAGATTCTTTTTTATATTGCAATCAAGTGAAAATTACAATGATTATTCTATATAGGTAGGATATAATAAGTAAGCTATGATATTATGATAAACACCTAGTGTAATGATTTCTAAACATCCCTGGCCAACATTTTAGCAGATTAGGTTAATAAATAAGACTAAGTAATAACTTTTTCTTATTTCAAGATTTTAGGAAATTGTAGTATTTGCTCTTTTTCAATTCTAGGGATTAATTCAACCCAAAAATACCCTATTACGAATGTGCTCAATTTAATGTAAATTTCGTAGCGTCATTTCCGTATACATTGAGCTTCGTAAAGCTGTCACAGGTTCTATGCGTAGTGCTTTTTTAAAAAGATTAAGATGTTACTGCAGTCCGACTTCATTAACACGTGGATGAGTGACTCCTTCGATAAGCAATTGCTACTGATATCGCTCCCAGATATTGTGGAATTATAATTATTATTTTTCCTTTCATGAAAATCATATAATTACTTTTTGTTTGGATGATGACTTCTTTTAAAGAGTAGACTTTATTTTAGCAAAGTGTTTAAGACAAACAGACACTGAGAGTAGACAGTGAAACGTTAAATTCAAAGAATTTTAAAACGAGGTGCAGTCGCAAAATTCGATCACTGTCTCATTCTTAGAAGTAAAAAGGCTAGAAAGTAAGAGGCAAAGGAAACAAAAATAATGTAGGAAAGTCCGTACTTTAGAAGTCTGAGACAAGAAGAGGAGGTGACGAAAACTGCTAGTCTACTGATAGTAAAATGCGAACGGTGATATTCTTCATGTAAAAGAGCAGATAAAGATATAATAAAGTGGGGATGAATAAAAAGTTGATTTGGGACGCATCTTTGGAATGTTTGTGTATAAGAGGAAGTCGATAATTTTAATGCCTTTTTTATCATTTTATTAGATTTGAAAGTTTGAATAAAATATGAGTCATCCTTTCTCGAGATATGAAGAACTTTTTATTTTAATTTTATTATAAAGATTTCGTGATAAATGAGATTAGATGTACTTTCAAATCTCAGCATTGGACATGTTTTAAGAGTTATATAGATTGCATGTTTTCATCGAAATTTGGTCAACAATTGATCATAAATAGTCTGTAGCAGGGGCCAGAGTAAAGAAATGTAATGTTGAAATGTTCTTGGGGAAAAGGTGTCGTATAATCAGAGAGAATATATGTCAAAAGAAACTCTAATCACGTTCTAAAACCTCTGAACAACAGTGCTTTTCTATGTTATTTCGAGTAACAAGAATTTTCGGATTCGGACACTGTAAATATGACCTAACATATAAGAGATAAAAAAGAAATAAAATACAAGTAAAAAGCAATAATCTATTAACAATTCGATGATAAATAAATAATTTCTCAATTTCCCTTTAAACTCTTTAAAATTATTTTAATAAATATTTTTGCAACATGCAGTTGATTTATATAGTGTAAAAAAAGCATAAATGACAGTAAATTTATTTTCTCAAATTAACCAGGTACACTGTAATTTAACGTAAATATTAGCTACAAAGAAAACTAGTATCGATATTGGAACTTACATTGCGGTTAAACTATATTAATACTGTAAATAGTAGTATACTTAAGTCACATTTTAGTAACCATGGTTCCAACTATCGTGTGTTAAAGGGGTCAGACTGTATAAATTCCGTGCATACAATTTCTTGTATAGTATGTTAGTGACATAAAATTTCCGCGTAAATTGTCATTCCCAAGATTACTTAGAAACAAATTAGCATGAAACCAGTATCAAGTCTGATTTTTTTTCTGTTTCATCGAACTTGCTCAAGAAACCTAAATTTAGACATAAGATTCATTTTTTAATTCATATTATTTGAATAACACTCATACAATAACATTATTAACACTCATGCAATAACATTATTAACACTCATACAATAACATTATTAACACTCATGTAATACAATACTTTAAATCATTTAAAAACTCTAATACAATAACTTAAGCTTATTTAATGACTTTAATACAATAACTTAAGCTCATTTAATAATTTTAGAATTACGTTATTTACTATTTTTACTACCCATGCAGTATGATTTTTTGATTTAATAAACTTTTTTTTCTCATCTCAAGCTTGTTTATTGAAGTTTAAATTTGCCATTGTATTGAAACGCTGCGAATAGAATTGTTTAGATTTAATATTTGATTCGTCTGAAAAGTAATTGGAAGAAAACATTAAAGAAATTGAGTGAATAGCATGAGTGTGTCTTGTGTAGTAAAATATAGTTTTTACTTTGAATTTATTTTTGTAAATAAAGCGTACCTTCTAATTCTTTTTAAAAATTTTAAATCAGCATTTTAAAGTTTTAGTTGAAACTTGAATCTTATTTTTCGTGCTTATATAAGATTGTCTTCTGTTTATTTCAAAAGAGCTTCATTTTGGTTAAATCTCTGAAATAAAGAGAGTTTTATATTGATGGTTATTGATTAAAGAAAGAAATGATTTTCCTTTTTTTTCATATAGTGTCATATTAATATTATGCTTGCTTCTTCGTAAAAAAGCAATATTATTTTGGAATAATAGCAATTAACTGGTTTGCGAGACTGATGATCTAAGGATGTAAACAAAAACAAAAACTCTTCAACTACAGTCAAAAATCAAAATATTTCCTGAATTTATGGAATATAACCGGATTTTCACGCAGGTGAAGGTAGAAAATTCGTTCATTTTCTTTTGTTTATTTTGCATCGGATTGATCATCAGGATTAATTTATTTCGTAGCTGAATATACTTTGAGCAGTATTAACAGGTCAATTGAAAAGTCCTCGGCCTGACACATAGATGGCGCTACTAGAATTAAATCCATTTATTTTTTAGTTAGCCCTAACCCTCAAAAGATGCGTGTATAAATTTGACAGATGTCGCATCATTAGTTTGTGAATTATAGCATTTTGAGTGAAGCAACTTTTGTTATTGTGAAAAAAATGGATAAAAAGGAATTTCGCGTGTTGATAAAATATTGCTTTTTGAAGGGAAAAAATACGGTTGAAGCAAAAACTTGGCTTGATGCCGAGTTTCCGGACACTGCCCCAGAAAAATCAACCATCAAGGATTGGTATGCTAAGTTTAGACGTGGTGAAATGAGCCCCGAAGACGGTGAAAGCAGTAGACGCCCATTAAACATTAAAAAAATCCACAAAATAATTTTGAATGACCGTAAACTGAAATTGAATGAAATAGCAGATAATCTAAAGATATCAACTGAACGTGTACATCATATCATTCACGAATATTTGGGTATGAGAAAGCTCTGTGCAAAGTGGGTGCCGCGCGAGCTCACTTTTGACCAAAAACAACGACGATTCGGAGCAGTGTTTGAAAATGATCAAGCGTAATAAACCCGAGTTTTTGCGTCGATATGTGACAATGGATGAAACATGGCTCCATCATTTCACTCCAAAGTCCGATCGACAGTAATCCAAGTGGACTGCACACAATGAACCCGCTCCAATGCTTGGGAAAACGCAACAGTCGACTGGCAAGGTTATGGCATCTGTATTTTGGGATGCGCATGGAATAATTTTCATTAACTACCTTGAAAAAGGAAGAACCATCAACAGAGACTATTACATAGCTTTATTCGATCGTTTGAAGGACGAAATCACCGAAAAATGGCCGCATTTGAAGAAAACGAAAGTGCTGCTTCACCAAGACAATGCACCGTGTCACAAGTCAGTGAAAACGATGTCAAAAATCCTTGAATTGGGCTTCGAATTGGGCATGAATTGAGCTTCCTCATCCACCGTATTCTCAGATCTGACCAGCGACGATTTCCTGTTCTCAGATCTCAAAAGAAGGCTCGCTGGAAAGAAATTTTCGTCGAATGAGGAGGTGGTCGCCGAAACTGAGTCCTATTTTGAAGCAAAGGACAAATCGTACTACAAAATGATATCGAAAAGTTGGAGGGTCGCTATAATCAGTGTATCACCCTTGAATGGAATTATGTTGAATAAAAAAAACTAATTTTGCCAAAAAACTGTGTTTTACTATGGTAGGCCGGGGGCTTTTCAATTGACCTGTTATATGGGTCCTCATGAAGTGAAATTCTACGGTATTATGTAATCGTGGTTCCGAGAAATACATCTTGAATGGAATATTTCTTTTCTCTATATTCCACACATGACTAAATTGATGTTATAAAGAACGAGGAAATACTTGTGCTGATTAATTCTGTGTTTCGACTGATCAGTAAATCCTATAAAAAGCTCCAATGATTATTACGTGAAGTATTAATTCGTTCAAAGAAAAAAAGTTTGTATTTTCAATTATAACTATAAATAAGATATGCTGATAAATGTTTGCTTAAAAAATGTATTTAAAGCGATTGATATATACACACACACACATATATATATATATATAAATATATGATGTTAATTAGTAAATATTTCTTCAGCTATCCTTTGGGAGAAACATATGAAAGAAAAGTATGTGCTATATATATTCTATTTGCAAGTATGCGAAGGTGAAATTGAGTCGACATATGTGTGTATCTAACCAATACCAGAATTCCTTTCCTGAATATCAAAAGTATGTGTAAATAATTTCTGAGCAAATTTCAACTTTATTTCCCTTATAACAACAGTGGTGATTTGAATCTAGCTGTTAGAAAGTATATTTCACCACTGAAATTATAGCTTTCTGTAAAAAAAACCTTGAAAGTTCTAATTACATTAAAGACTGACACTTGTGTGGGATGTATTGAATTGTGCGATGTATTGGTGCAATTTATAGCTGAATTCATTGCTTTATATTTTATGCGCAAATATACATTATACCTATGGTAAAATGTATAAAATATACTATAGAACTGTGACGTTGTGCTGTATGAGATATTCTCTACACCGACCACGGTAATTTAATAATAAATTAAATTGCATTAAATTACAATTTCTTTTATGTTCTAGAGAGCAATAATTAAAAGATATGTAAAAATTTTCAACAATTTCTAATGATTAGTATTTTATACGTTTTACATGAAAGTTTGAAAAACTTGTTTTTAGATAAATGACTTTAAAGTTAGAAATTTGAATATTTTCATACCTACTGCAATAAGCTACTTGAAAGGCCTCTCAAGAAATATTTAAGTCATTAGTTTATAAATACATATTACACATGTAAATTTTTAACTTGGTTTAATTCACTTTGTAGGCCAAAATATCATAAACAAACTTATTGCAGTTGTTTTGACATTTTTGACGTTTTAAAATATACATGTATTTACAAATTGTAACAGTATTATTGACCTAAATTTTAAATTTAAATTACTCAAAATAAAATTTTAAAGGTATATAATTGTTATCATTCATTTATAACCCATTCTACTTTAACTATCCTGTCTAAAATGTAAAAAAAAAATAAGAAAAGACCGTGAAAAAATACTGTAAAGCTAAATTTTTAATAATTTAAATTTCTTTCAGTGATTCTTATAAGAAAACCTCTTTTTTTTAAGAAAATCAAAATTTCAACATCTTACATTTACAAGTGGCACTCTATCTCAAATGACTCTCTTATTTAAATGTAATCTACACTTTTGACTTCGTGACTACACATAGCCTTTCAAAGTGACTTCACTTTGAATGGCTATATCTTTGCAACTGATTGAAATATCAAAAAAAAAAAAAAAAATTGTTGGTATAAAATTATTCAGAATAATCCAAATTTGTTAAAAATATTATTTTCAAAAAATTGACAATATTATTTCAATAATACTATTTTAATATTTCAATAACAAAATTTCACAATATGATTGTTTTAAAAGGTATCAAATTTTACATACTTTATTTATTAAACAAAGAGTACGTATGAATATTTCAACTATAAAACAGTTTTTCATATCTTTGAATATTTTACAATATTCTTTAAGAATTAATAATCTTAATTATATACTTATTTTATAATTGGCTTTAATTTTGCATCTTAGTCCAGTACTTAAAACAAATTTTACGTTAATTCTCCAAGAAAAGCAGTTCTAAAATGTCACAAGTTCATTAGTGTTATTATATTAATTTTAAAAACAAATCCGTCGTAATAAAAAAAATGGTATGCATTCATTAAAAGTTATTAGATTTTGCGCTGGAATCAATTAATTTCTGAATTATGACGTTAAGTAGGAAACACAAAGGACAAAAAAGTAAATCTCAAGCACGTAGTTAAGTCGTTAGAGTGCACGAAAGATGGTTTTAACAAGAGAGAAAAAAAGAAGTCACCTTAATTTTAAAGAGAAATTATTGAGCTTAGCTTAAGTAGCTTTTCGATTCAATACGTGGTTAATGTGGAAATTAGCATTCTAAACGAGGATAAGATGATTTTTAAAGAGAAAATATTATTTGCATGCTTTAGAACACTTCGATAAAGCTCGTGTCAACTTAATACAAGGGCACAAAATTGACAGCTTCAGAAATTATTTTAAAATATTTTTCATCTTTGAAGTATGCATTTCGCATTTTATTCTATTTTCCTTTAATGTTTCTTAACTTATGAACTTTACTTGATTTTTATAAATTTTGATTTAATTCATTAATATCTAATTAAATTTTGAAAGATGTTTTTTTATTGAAATATAATTTATAATGTATTAAAATTTTTTAACATATGTTATTTAGAAGATTAAAAAATATTATCTAATATAATGGTATTTTTGGTTACGGTACATGCAATATATTTTTCTTATTATGGTTAATGCAATAACTTATTTAATAATGGAATTAAATATCATGCGTTATTTAAAAAATAATGAAATAACTAATTACGGGTACTACGGGAAAATCCGTAAGTCTTTATATTTACAATTGTCTAGTTGCCGTACATTAAGATTAATTCTGATTGTGAAATTCTTCCTGTAATTTAACTAATATATTTATTAAAATTTTTTTTTTTTTCATATTATAGAAATTTCGCTATTGTAAGATAAAAAGGATATATTGAAAAAAATAAAAATATATATTTACTATTCTGAATTCTTACATAAATTCATTATTTATATTTAGACGTATGTATACAAGGAACTTTAATATTTGGACAGAAAAGTTTCTCTTCTATTTTCTTAAACATGATAGCCTAAACACTTTTAAAAATGATCAAACAATAATGAACTTATTACATTTTGTTAATTACGATACCTTATAAAGTTATTTTTTTACGTATATTCTATTTCAGACTAAAACTGTTTAGGTTATTATGAAATAGATGTCTTCAAATTGATAAAATGTTCATAATCATAAGTTTATTATTAGCAATGTAGTCTCCTGATAAATAAGGATTGTTATCAGCTTATATTTGCAGTTTCATAATTCCTGAATATTGTGAACTCTAAATAAAATTGAGTAAATATTGCCCAAGAAAAGATGAATTTGCTGAAAGTTGATTTATAAAAAAGAATTTAATTTGGTTACCTACAGAAAAAAATTATCCTTCTCTTCTCTTATTGTTATCATTATCATTCTCTTGATAAGTTCATCTAGTGGTTTTCAAATTAAAAAAAGTTCATTATTCTTTACATTTCCAAATCACATAACTTCTGAGAAATCATTTAGGTTCCATTAAAATATCAAAATCTTGTATAAGGTGTATAAAGCAATCAGTGACGTTTCTTTATAAATTTTTAATCCTAATTTCAGCAAATTAGACAACATTTTCTTTTAGGTTATAAATAATATCATTATATAAAATTACATTACCTTTAAAGAAAGAAAATGAATTTATACACTGTTCTTTTCATGATAACATGATGTTAAAGTCTTCCTACTTAATTGTTACTTATCAGCGAAAATAAGGTTTTCGATTTAAATGAATTATACGTAATTCATTCGTTAGCAATAGCTAAACCAACCATGCTTGAGCAGTCGACAAATATTTTAATATTCAACAGAACACAGAGCAAAAAGAGAAGTTATATTCACTTCATAATTGAATTCATTCTAAATTAAATTCGTATTTTACTTAAAAATCATATGGATATTAACAATCACCTATTTCTTTAAACGTATCATTCAAATAATATTACAATTTTCTTTCCTGGAAAATTCAATAAAACACATATTTTAATATATTTCCATATTTTTCAGAAATATTTCAATATATATTTCAAGAAATTAAGCATATTAACATTCAATTTATTTTATAAGTTACAGACCATCATTCGTAAAGAACTATAAATGGAGCAATCTCTACGAAATGAACAATTTAAAGTATCAAGAACCTTCGGTTATCACTATAAATGCAGCTATATATGTACGAAATTAACAATTTAAGGCATCAAGAACATTCAGTTCTGCACATCAAGTGATTGCTTTCATTTTTGTCCAATTCCAAATTGGTAAAATGTTTTAGCTTAAAGCGCATTTTTGCGTCATTGCAAAGAACGGCATCATATTTTGTTTTAAATTGGGCAACTCAATCACGAAAACGTGATAGAATAATTCTGCATATGATGACGATACGCTGAACAAATCCCCGAGTATCTGAGTGGTGTTTAGACTTAACGTTGAAAGATACTCATACGCTAGCGATGTGGGATAATGTTATACATGTTCAAGTCCAAATAATGAAAGTCTTACGCTTGTACAAAAGAATTTCTTCATAGAGGTTCCACTATTCGAATATCTTTGTAGATCATTCTACAAAGATGTTCGGATATTCTTCGATTTCCATTGTCCAAATTCTTGGAAGGTGGAAATTGGTGTACCTTGCATAACAATGCACCATTTCTCAAGTCAATTCTCGGTAGGGTATTTTGGAGTGAAGACATACCCTCTATTTACCATATCTGCCCCCTAGGAGTATTTTTTTTTTATTTTCCAAGTTTAAACTGAAGATAAAGAAAAAGAGGTACGAGTCTATATAGAAGAATTAATGGGAGATGACATAGAACCTCAATAGATTTGGAGTTCACTCCAAATCTATTGCATTCCAAAAGACGTTTACGGACTTATGAATTCGTTCCAAGTGTTGTATTAAATTGTGAGGATTCATTGTAGGAGTTTAATATCAACTGTAAGTTTGTCCCCTGAATTATATGGTCTATGTGGGATCTGTCCCTAGAACATATTGTGCATATGTCTCGGACCAATATAACTTTTGATTAAAAATTTAACTTATGTTAAAATAATGAAAATGGTCTATTTTTTTAATTCAAAATAAGTACAGGTATTCAACAATAGCAATTAATAAAAAGCTTTACTTTTAACAAAATTATAGGTAATTCAATGATAAATTAATCAATGCATAACATAAGCTTTCTATGTACGGTGGGTTAATTTGTAATTAGTTAATACATTTCATAATTTCTTGAAAAAACGTTGGAGTGAAAATATTTGGATAAAATCTTTTTTATGTCAAATGAAATATACTTAATATATCTGAGTAAATCTAATTTTTATTTTAATATAAATTAATCATAACCATCTCAGTATCTATAAATGCCTGATCCTCTTGATCAAATAAGAACAATAATAGTTAAGTATTTCATGTGTAGCACTCTCTAACCATATGAAACATTTTTTATTGTTTTTCTACATTCTTACATCTACATTATATGTTATTAAAATATATCATTTTGAACGAAATCCTTCATCTCTTCAGCTGTCCTTATGGAAATTTTTAAAACTTTTATTTATTAGAAAGCTTCAATTTGTAATTTAGGTAAATGCGCTGTATCATATAAACTAAAGTGAAATAAAAAGGTAAAAAGTGGGAAACTGATAGAGGGCTAGAATAAATATGTGGCGGTCGCGAAACTGCAGCGTAGATTCGAACTCCGGACCAAAGGGTCCGAAGTTGACGGGCCTACCAATCAGGCCGAAAAGATATCCAATTGGGCTGGTTAAGTAAGGCCTTTTAACTTCTAACGTTGTAGTAGAAGAGCGTCGCTGCAATACTCCCCCTCCAGCATCAACGCAGCGTGATGATACGGAATGGAAATAAACGTTGGTATTTTGTTCAGAAGGTGCCGAAACGTGCGCCATTTTGTTCAGTTCAGTTCTAGTTGTGAGTAGCATGCGCTTGTCTTAAGACACACAGAGACAAGTGTTTTTGCATCGGAACGTATGCAAACAGTAGGTATAGGCCGTGCTGTCACCTAGTGCTCAAGCCGTGAGTCACCACTAACGGCGATCGTCGGGGCATATGCAATCAGTAGGTACAGGCAGTCGTGCTGCCATCTAGTGATCACGTCCGGGTCACCACTTGTGGCGGTCGCGAAACGGCAGCGTAGATTCCAATCGGGTCTACGCTGCCGTTCGCTGCCGTTCGTAATCGGGATATCCAATCGGGCTGGTTGAGTAAGGCCTTTTAACTTCTAACGTTGTAGTAGAAGAGCGTCGCTGCAAATATTGAACAAGAATTTGAAGGAATTAGTAATAGGATATTGGAGGAGAAAAGCTTAAGAATACTGAAACATGCGGGGATAATAAAATATCATATCTGAAATACTTATTCCTGTAACACATACTTTGTAACACATAATTTTGTTACATATATATTTAACACATAGTTACTTATATAATATGTGTCTAATAATGATATTTTAATCATTCTAAAAGCTATAAAAGTTATTTTTTAATTAAAAAGAGTTTTTTCCTATTAGTTGAATTTGGGGATGATTTTCCAGACATTTTTGTACTTATTTACGATTAAAAAAAGAAACTAGAAACTTTAGTTCTAAATGTCTTACTCTTCTAAAAAGAATATCTTTGTATAGAGTTAACCAAAAATAATTTTTCAATAAGTATTATACAAATTTTAAAAAATAATTATTTGTATAATAAGTAGAAAAAATAAGTTCAAATAAAAAAAATTTAAAAAAAAAATCCTATAATTTTTTCAACGAAAATATACAGTAACATAATTTAAAAAGTTTCACTATATGTTGGGACATTTTTTATATGCGAAAGTTGAAATATTTTGTATTTTCATGTAACAAGTTCTTTTTTATTAATAATGGTTCATAAATGCTAATATGTCTCAAAATTTATGTTTATATGGAACTAAGAAGACAAAAAAACGTTTTTTGACACAATAATTCCTTTTATAGTTCTAGTAAATAGGCAAAATATGATTATCAAGCACACACAAAATCACTCGTCGACTGAAATCTTTAAAACATATAAGTCACAAAAATAAGAAATCTTAAATTCAATATTTTATTTTCTCCCGCAAGTTTTAGTACCCTTAAGAAGAAGGGCAATAATAAGCTCGAGTTATGGTAGAGAGCGTGCTAGGAAGTTTACAACCAAGGAACGAGATTTGTGTTTGCGCTGATAAGAAATTCACATTAAGAGTAAAGACATATAAGATTCAAAGTTAGTGCGAAGTCAGAATTTGTATATGAACAATGAGTCCGACCCATCTAAGAAATAATAATCCTGCATTTCGCATTTTTTGTCAGACATAATAAAATTTATTTTTATAATATTATTCTTTAAATTCTAACTTCAGTAGTATCCCCTCCCCCAAATCTACAGACTTGATAACAAGTGTCTATTATGTAACTCGAATGTCATTTCAACCCTTTGTATTCTGTTGTTGCTAATAATGCTTCAATTAAAATTTAAACTTTTAAGCCTACTTTTGCTAGAACGGCGGTAGGCTTGTTTTGCTAACTTAACTACTTTTGCATGTGTTTCTAGATGCTACTTATTCTAACAGGCAGCAAAAAGGAAACAATATTTGAAACTAACGAATTTTGTTATAATTACTCCAGTTAACCTCGCATGGATATGGGTGATTCTGCATCCAAAATTGTCAAACTAACACAAATTACAAAAAATAAAGTTTTCCTTTTTCTAGAATATTTAAAAACTTTAACTTATTTTAAATGATGTAGTTAATTAATAAATATTTTGCTTGATTGTAGCAACTTTTTTTTATATTACATATATGCATTTGCTAGTAATATAATGATAAGGTAGGAGTTGGTGCTCTATAGGAATCACTAGTGATTAAGATTTTTTTATCAACGTCTCACTAAGAAGCAACTACAGAGCTATTGTTGATGAACCTCGTAATTTTCAGCCTGTATCAAGGGACGATTACGACACCTGAGGTTGCTCCTTCCCCTCCAAACATCCACTCCATACCACGAGAGAACTTGGCACCACAACAGATTTAACGTGCATCAGCAACGCTACTCAGTGAGTCTTTAGTGGTATCAGGATTCGGGCCCACAACTCGATGAGAATCGACGGCCGCCTATCCGATACCATGACCGCTAGGCAACCACGGCACCTACAAGTCACTAACCCAGATTACAAAAAGGTTAAATATTTGTCTAATTTCGCAAATCTAATGTTCAACTTAATTCCCTCCCCAATAGTCTCACAATATAGTGACACAAATATAGTTTACCGGAATTCGATGGGAGTAAATGCACAATGGGGAGCCTTCGACAAGATAGCCTCTGATCTTTGTCCCTATAGATCACAAAGACATGCAAGCAAACTTCCTCCTCTCTATTCAATGTCTTGCCACTTTTGCTTTCTTTCAATTGAGACAATCTTTCTATTACCCTTGTAATCTTTATATCTTCCTACAGTCTTTCTCTGTCGTTTTTATACGGTTTGATTATGTCTTTACCCTAAACTTCTAAAGTTCACCTAATTTGCGTAACTACTTTTTATTTGGCAAGAAAGGACCTGAAAACTTAAATATTAAATCAGAATAAATCACTCATGTCCTTATATTGATCCCTTCCTTAGTAAAAGGAAGTTTCGCGAGTAGTCCATGTTACTCCTGAAACTATTTGTAATGTAAAATGTTTTTATCCATGCAAAATTCAGCTATTCTCTGTGTGTTTTGCACACGAGATTGAGAAAATATGTTTAATCATCTCGAGTATTTTGTAAAATGTAATGAGCTATTTTGCTATTCCTTATTGATTGAATAAACGTTTAAAATTTTACAGTATAAAGCAAGTTGATTACATTACAGTAGTACAAAACGGATATGTCTATAATAAAAATTGCTGATTTTGTGTTCGTTGCATCAAAAGACAGTATTTTCCTTTCTTTAGTAAATAAACCAGCATTTTTAATACATAACTCTTCAAGAAGATTCTACGATTTCGTTATTTTATACAAATAAATATCTCTCTACCACTATAAAGTTTTTTTAAATTATTTTTGGTATTAAAACGCAACAAGTCTGCCGAATTTAAAGAAACCCCAAAAATATTTAAAAAATATACTTTCAACACATCTTCCGTTTCCTTCTCACGTTAAGATTGGTATGCTTTAAAAGAAAGGGTTACAAGAATAAATCCCCAAATCCTAGAGAGAAAATACTATTTTCCAGGAAAATTTATTTATCCATTTATTTTTCTCTCCCTTTTCTGTGCAGTTACCTTAATCGTAACCTTCGGATATTTCTAGGAAGAAAAAACATGTTCTTTGTTTGCTGCTTTTTTATTCCTCTCATTTTTTACACCTCTCCAATTTCCTGAAAAATAAAGAAAGCTAAGCATTTTACCAGAGCACTTTTACAAGATTTCTTGCGTCTATTTTTTAAGAGAAGTGCACATGAAAAATGGTTTGAACAAGTATTCATTATCTCCTATAGGACCTTCCATATATTTCAGTGTGCATATTTTGAGAATTTTCAGAATATTTTCTAAGCTTTATTAAGGGGGTCGACCTGAATATGGTTCCGTAAGCTGGCAAAACAAGTAGACATATTTCTGTTAGATGCATCCATGCAATAAATGTTCAAATATAGCACATTTTATCACTTTAGCTTATACATCCTACGTTTATGAAGAAAATAATTATACATTAAATGAGCCTTCTTTTAAGTGAGTTATATAATTTTTAAATATGTTTTATTTATTGGATTGTTGAGTGGTCTCGAATAAAAAATTCTGATGCTGGAAAATTTTCAATCCAACGAACGAAAAGATACTAAAATGTACTCTAAATACAATAATGGAACATCATACAAAATGTGCACATATAAACAACAACGGTTAATGAATATTATTTAAATATTCAAATTAACATTTAGGTTGCTTTTTTATTGGTTAAATTTCTACCACTGAGTTATCTTGTGTCATAATGTGCCAAACACAAAGTAAAATATTTCAGAGTCAAATAAAACGAGTAAAATTTGCAACAAATAAATTGTAAAATAATAAGCAGTTTTTAATACAATGATATGCATGGAATAAAATTAATGTCATTTAAGAAATTAAAAATAATTGTTTAGGGATATTCATAAACCGAGAAGTCAATTAAATAAAGTGAATAGTATTTAAAATGTTGAAAACGAACAGAGATAATAAACACACACACACACACAGAGATCATTCAATTGAAATGTGTCTCGTAGTAAAAGGATAAACAAAATTTTTACATATAAACAGTTCTTCCTGCAAAAAGAGATGTTTGAGTGTAAGTCTAATTAGTTAGAATTACTTTCTGTGACATTTGGAAGCTTCGAATGAAACTTTTATGTGAAAATATTCATTTGAATACCTTAAATTGTGTATGTATATTCATCCTGTTGCCATAGCCGAATGCTAATGACCACAAGCTCATGGCTGGCATTGTTTACTTCAAGACGAGAGAACGGATTCCAATGCTACTAAAGACCCACTGTGTACAGGAGCTGATGTCCATTAACTGTGTCAAGGCTCCAAATCCTTAAGTTGGTGTTGTGTGGAAGATTAAAAAAACGGTGTGCCATATCAGTTATCCTTTAAAATTTGCGATGTTGGCAATTCGCGATTCTCTTTTCAATAACCGCGAAGATATTATGGTGATTTGAATTGCAAAAAATTACGATGTTATCACAAACAAAATGAAACGTGATTAGGTAAATTAGATGTAGGTAGAAGTGAAGTAAATTGATTTAGAGATAATGCTGTGTTAATGAAGTGTATTAATGGGAAAATGAAGGGAGTTAGATGAAAATGACTTGTTGATAGAGATTCATAATTCTGGTATGAAACTTGTAAATTAATTTTGTATTTTAAACTTAATTCTATATAAAGTATTAAGAAAATAATCAGCTGTTTATTGAAAGTAATTGAATCGAACGAGTGAATTGGTCATCTAAGATATTTGTTCGTTGATCGTAATTTAGAATTGATAAGTTAATTATGGTTCGAGGGAGAGTGACTATATATATATATAACTATCTATTAATAATTATTAACAAATAATTTTTGTTTGTCAATACGAGTCTACAATTGTAATTTAATATGTATTGTTTGATATATTCAAATAAGATATGACAAGAGTGTAGAGTAAAGAAGGCCATTCGTCACAAGTTGATCGAGATTTAAGCTTTTGAAGTCAATTTACGATAGCCCTCGAGTTGCTTCCAACAGTCGCATTAATGAATAAGAAATGGTTCCCATTTTTTTTTTTCTTCTTATGTAGCTAACTTAATTTTGGATAGGATTTTAAAGGAAAAACTTATTCTCTGCCGGAAATGCAATTGCGTTTTTTTTTCGGAAATGTGTGGTATGCATTATAGAAACTCATTATTTTTGAGTGCCATTGTCTGGTCATATTAAATAAAAAAAAAAACAATGTCAGGACAAAATTATTAAATTTTATCAATAATAATAATGAACTTCTCATTAACATCAGCAACTACTGTGTAATTCAAAGACCATGTTATTTGTTATGAGCTGTCCCATAATAGAGTGTTATAGGTACTATTATCTTCAGAGGTTTCTAGTAATACAATCTTAAATTTTGCTTATCGTGCTTGAGTTAAACAGAATCGTGGAACAAATGACATCATGTGTAGGTTTTACATGCAATTTTTATACATGTTTTCTTATGATACATAGCTGAATAGAACATGGATGATATTTGTCATAATGCAATGTAAATAAACAATGACACGATCCAAATCACTAAACATTCTTTTTTTGTATCAGGCAAAAAAATTTGTTTGAAAAGTCATTAAGTTTCCTTAAATATCTAAATTAAATCAGAGAAAGTTAAAATTTATACCAATTACAATACAGTGGAATTCATTTAAAAATTTAAATGACGAAAAAGAGTAGTAAAATTATTGCTACTCCAATAAAGCTTTCTTAAAATTAGTTTCATATCATTTTTTTTTCAATGTTTCTTTCCAAAGACATGAGCAGACAAGCTGTGAAAATAAGTCTAGTATTTGCAAAATATTAGTATGATTCCTTCCTCTTGAAACACCCGTAATTGCACTATTAAACTTTTTAGTACTATTTTCAATAAAATGAAAGAGACCATTCGCTATTACATACTGCATATATCATATCTTAAATTTGGAAATTTCATCCGATGAACATAATTAAAATTGCTTTAAAATTCATCATCTGACATTAGTATGATATTTTTTGTTGATAAGGTTGAAGGGCGGTACTCCTTGGATATAATTAATTCGATAATAGCTGCAAAGCTTTAGTTCAAAGAGTTTCAAAACCTGTGAAAGTGTGAAAACTGAATAGAAACTGTGAAAGTGAAAGTGTCAACAAAAGTTGACATTATTTACCAAAGAAATCATTTTAAAAAGAGTTAATTTGGTTAATTTAAGAGTAATAATCATTGAATGATGAATATTTAATTATATTAAACAAATGAAAATAAATATTAATTTTGCGTACTTTTAATTTTGATACAACTCAATATTGTGACCATGAATAAAGTGTACATTAAAAAGGTTTATAAATGATGCATTCGTGTATATCTTTAGAATATTTACTACGCTTAAAGATTAGTGAACAGTCTTTTAAAATAATTGAATAAAAGGAATTATGATGGTTCTTCAAAACCCGGTATTTCCTTATATATATATTGACACATATCTTCAACTTAGTATACATATATATATTTTTCTTTTCAGGTGATACTGAAGCTGATTTGGATTTGGAAAGAAAAAATTAAAAAACTGAAAACTAACATCACATATTAACTTGTTCAAAGAAGCATTTTATTGAAAAATAGAATAATTTCTTTAAAAATTATATTAAACACTTGGCGAATATATACAAAAAACGTATATTAAACAATTAGCGATTATTGTAGAAAAGAAGCTTTTTAGTTATTAAAGAGTTATATTTAAAAAAATTTATCAAAATAGTGCTACAAATTGAGCAGTTATATTACATGTATAGAGAAAAATGCTGAAAGTTTTTAGTTATTTAAAATTAGAGTAAACTGATTTATTTAAAATACTAATCGAAACCATTTATATGATATGCTCATGGTTTAAAAGTAAATTTAAAATTTCGAATTACTTACGAGTTAATTTCAATATATCCATTAAAAACATAGAATTATTGTACAGAGACGATAGAAGCGCATACTCTATCTAAAACTTTTAAGGAACTATTATGCGAACGCACGAAGAAGGATTTTAAAAGGAGCGAAACATTTTAAAACTCTATACTTTCTGGTGATTACTTTCCAAAGAATATATATATATATATATATATAACCAAATAATTTGGATAAAAATCAATGTTCGGCTTAAAATCTTTACTTTTACTAAAAATTATTATGTCGTCTATATATCTATATAAAGCATAAAGGGGGTTGTTGAAGTGGTCCGATTCATAAAAATGTTAATACAGATTAACTAGAATGTTGCTAGCTGGTCCTGCTTGAGGCAAATTCTTTATTCGTCTGTTCATTTTCTTATTAAAAATTATATAATTTCCTTGTATTACTAATTGTATAATTAAAGGTTTTTAAATTTGCTTAGTTTCATTATATTTCCAGTTTTATATTTGTTGTAGAGTATCATCAAAAACCTATTCATATCCTCTATATCAATGGAATTGAACAGATCTTGAAAATCATAACTATAGATTGCCTGGACTTAGGTATTGCCTAAGGAATTAATTAATTCTGTACAATTCTTAATAACTGCGTTTTCTTCAAGTTTTTCCAAAATATTATTCATAACATTTAGCAAGATTTTACCTCATTTAGTTATGTATGTATTATATCAATTTATTATAGTTCTGAATTTAATTGAGTTCTTATGGAATTTTGGGAGTTAAGAAAACGTGAGGGAATTTCTTATTATTAAACTGTAAACCAAGTTTTTATGAAAATTCTGGTTTTGTGTTTCATTGGATATGATTTCTGATCATGACTGCATTCAATATGATATTTTTATTAAATTCTCCTTATTTTGAAACCTATCCTCAACTTTACTAAGTATTATTTATTTTCAAATTTTATATGGCAACAGAGCATAATATTAGACATCTTCATTTAAATGGTTCCTGAAAACTATTGTAATTCTTGATCACATATCACAAGATCTTAATTTTTGGCTTTTGTAACTTTGTGATTTGAATTGATTTTTTTTTTGAAAGACATGTATTTGGGTATGTTGTTGTTTTTAAAGTTTTAAATCTTTAACTAAAAATATTTAAATATACTGATTTAGGGAATTTAATTTGTTTAAAATTTTTAATTGGACATTTTTTAATTGAATGGTTTTTTAGGTACTTTAATTGCATATTTTAATGGAAGATGGATGGTTTTTAAATGAAATTTTCTAATTGGAAAGTTTGTAGGTGAACATTATTTCAATGGAAAATATTGGTTTTGGAAACCATTTTATAAATGAGATATCTTACATTTCAATTTCTTCTTTTTCCATGTTTATTTTCTTTAATTTACAAATTGAATTTTGGAGTAATACAATTTTTGAGCAACAAGATACATTAAGCGAGGGTTGGTACCGTAGAACATGTTTAACTCCAGAATTCAGTCGCCAGTCTGAATGCGCATGTTTTGTTTTGTTAGGTATTCAAATTATGTGTTTAGCTTCAAATTCTATTTATCTATTTTACATAGTTCTGTAAATGTTTTCTTTTGCTGATTTTGGATTGTAATTTTTCTCTTATTTCTTGTGTGTTTTAATAATAATTTCATTGTTTTACCTTATACATACATACACACATGCCCCCCATATAGATATATATGTATTTAGTATCAAGTGATTTTGTAATCATTTTCAATCTGAATGATTGTTTTTTTAGACTAGGTTTAAATTAGGTTATTATTTAGATTTTAGATTATAGATTATTTAGATTATTAATCTTTTCCTATTTTTGTTGGGTACATATAGTGTATGTCTCTTTCTCTAAATGTATATTTTATTTGAATTTTTCTTCTGCAGTTTTTTTTACGTTTCGAATCTTCGATTTCATTACCTACCTTTTAAGTTAATAATAATTTTTTCTGTAAGTATTTTGGCGTACCGGTAAATCTTTTTTTCTCCACATTGTCAGTGAAATGCTAGGTTCAGAACTTATAAATGTTATATTTTATTTTCTTTATGGATTTTTTTTTCATAGTTTTCCTTCTTATCACTAGTTAACCTTTTTTTGTGATTTGATCATTATCTTCTAGTATTATTTATTTCTTCGTATTCTATCAGGTGTATTGATCTATTCTGATAGTTTATGAGAAATTATTTCTTTTTGTTTTGTTCTAGATTTAATTAAATAAAATTAAAAACTTATCATACTTTTTCTATAATCTCAAAACAATATTTGTAATTTTTCATTGTAATTCTTAAATTTTTTATTATTTAATAATTCTTGCTTCAATACTAATTTTAATTATGTATTTTAAATTATTCCTTTCTTTTACTGATTTATAATTTTCATTAATATATATATTTAAATGTATGTATGTATATGTATATGCATATATAAAAATGATTAGTTTAGCCAATAATTTTAGAATACCCCAAAACTAACAGTGCAAATGCTGTTTCAAATTTCAATGTATTTTTTTTCATTTTTATTTTCTGTTTTATCCAATTTTTGGTGTTGTAATTTCGCAATGATTATTACTTTTATGGTATTTAGTTCTTTTTCTATTTCTTTTCTGTTACTTTCTTTTGAACGTTGTATTAATTTTCATTTACAGCGAAAATTGAGTAATGTATTTTTATTCATTTTTTGTTAACAATTTTTATATAATTTAGGGTTTGACATTTATATTCTTCTCAGAGTTTCAGTTGAGATATTATAGATATTGCTTAAATTTAAATTATTTAAATAATTTCGTATTTTAAATGTTATTTAAATTTCAGTGTCTTATAAAAATTAATTTCAAGGTGGTTAATTAATTCAAGACTATTTTTGAGTGATCTCGTAATTTTAAACCTCAGTCAAGTGAAGAAGCCTACACCCTCCTTATATTTTACATGCCATGTGTCTGAAGTAATAGGGTTGTTTGTCTACATTTTTTTTGTGCATGGCTCCAACCAAATTTCAATGATTTTTTGAGTGGGATATCCTAGATTCATAAGATTTGTTCAACAATGTATTTTGATCCAAATAATTTAATTTAAATTAAATTATCTTCATTCTCTAAATATTTGTGTTGTCAATTATTTGAGATTTTTTTAAATATTTAAATAGTTTTAAATTTGCATATTCTAAGAGTTTCACTTCATATTTGAATCATAATTTCTTTAACACATGTGTATTTATTTAGCAAGCTTTTTTTTTAAAAATATAGATTTTAATTGAAATATTTATATTTAATTCTAAGCATTAAATTATGAAATTTGTTTGCAAGTATTACATTATACATGTGATACTTCTGTAGTTCTTATAATTTATGTTTATATATAAAAATATATCATTCTAGGTATTTATTATCCATTTCTTTTTAACTAATGATGCGCGATTAAAGAAAGGTTAAGAATTTAAAACAATATAAGTTAATGAAATCAAATGAAAGCATTACAATTTGGAACATACAGTTAATTATTCAAAGACGAAAAAAATCATTCTCAAAATTTGCTAAAAATAATTTATAATCTTCAAGTTATTCTTTTGCAAAGAAATATAGCTTTAGCGAAAAAAAGGTAATTTAAAATGATACTCCCATTTGATTTTGGTTTTTCTATTTCTAATTCAGAAACTGTCAATTTGAGATTGAGAAAAGCTAAGAAAATTCAAAACTATTACTAAAATTTTACTATTTTAAACATATAAAAACGACAGAAGATGAGAAATGCAAAATTAAAAAAATATTAATAACCAGAGTTAATGAGAAATATTATTTTTCTATGCGACAACCAAACTTTAAGATCCTTTGTAACTATTCTTATCACTTTATTATAGTGACATTTGAATCATTGAACAAAAAGACATTTAAAATATTTTTTCAGAAGGTGATTGGAGATTGTGCTAATAGTTAAAATTACAAAGAGTTTCGGTCAATGTAAGGATAAAGAAATTCTCCTTGTTAGCCAAGACTTCGGCTTATTTTTTCCCTTTCATTGTGCTTCTTTATTATCTGAAAAGCAATAAAGTTTAAAATTTCAAAGAACATTTTTTTTCCCTTTTTCCCCCGAAACTTAGAAGTGTGAAGAAAATATATTTTCTAAGACTCAGACAGTCTTACCATATCATTATTGTATTCAATTCCTTTGAATAATTGTTTTCATTTCTATGCAAATGTGTTGATATTTTTTTGTAAGATCTTTTAATTGATCTATATTAATCTAAATGTGTTTAATTTCATTATAATTATACTTATCTTTGATAAGAAATGTTAATTTCTTAATAAATGAAAAAGCTAACAACAAACGTCTGGGAAGAAAAATATTTAAATTTATCTCCCTGTGGCTTTTGCTTTCATTTCGAAACGAAATATCTTTCTCATGACTTTCAAGCTAACAAGTGTTTAATTTACAAAGAAAAAAGTAACTGAAATCATTTAAAATGTTTATCATTTAAAACTGATTGAAGTGAGTAAATCTAAAGATGACAAGTTAATTTTCGCGTTATTACTTTTAATCGATTACGAAATATGAGTTATGTGGTCTTTTCTTTTCTGATGAGTTTTAGAAGTACTGTATTACGTGACATTATACAAAGTGATTTTTTTAAGGAAGAATCATAAAAATGCATTACTTTTGCTCAAATAATTTTCTTTCCTATTGAAAATATTCTAGGAACTCATATTGTCGAAATACTACGGAATAAATTTTTAATATAATGAATTATATAATTTTTAATAATCAATTACTCACATTAGAAATTAATTTTAACATTCAATTGCCTATTTCCCTCACGTTGTCGATAAAATACCGAGGAAGACATAATTTTTTAATTATCTAAGGTAGAGATGAATGAAGATGTGTATTAATATTTTGAAAGTTCTTTAGACATAATCGTTTTGTAACTCCTCTCCCTCTCTTAAATTGATGTTTTGCATGTTCTTTAGATATGCTAGTTTTGTGAATTTTTGCCTTCTCTTCTATCAAAGCTTTGAGAAACTGTAATGGAATTAACGCACATGTAGGAAGAATTCAATGAAATAAATAAAAATGATTTCTATTATATCCTTGAATTTCCATTGAAATCAAATATTATTGTTAGAATGTTGAGCAGAATTCTTTAAATGACCTCAACTACAAAGTAAAGTCGTTCTAGTTATCAGTTTTAAAGGTACATCGGAGTCAGTAACAAATCCAAATTCAATCACAGTAATCTACCTATTGAATAATCAATCAAGAAATCTTTTCTCTAAGGTTAGTATAACATATATACCAAGTTTCCTCAAACCCTGTAGACAGAACGGATTCTACAGGGTCTAAATAAGGTGATTTTATATTCGTCCTGTAGTTCTTAAGTAGTCTTCTAACAATTTTGGTTTTCAGTAACAAATACCAATGTGCACAAGAACTGTGGTAACAACTTTAAAGAAAGGCTTTATGTCTTGAGAAATATAAAAACATGATTTACTTAAAAATTTCGTAGGATAAACTAAATCTAAATGGTAAAATATAAGAAAGGATGTATATATTAATTACTGTCCAAAATGCATTTTTTAAAAATGTTTATTATATAAAAATTAATTTAATTATATGGTTTTGTAACATGAGTTAATAATATCAATTACACGTTAATTCCTTTTCAAAAGAATATAAAGGAAATTTGTAATAACATAATAATTTGAAATGAGACTTCTAAAAATAACAATTTATTATCAACTACTATTAAAAGATACAGAAGTATAACATTTTCAAACATGCTAATTATATTTAGTCCATTTCAAGTTTATATGAAAGAAAAGAAATGCATAGGATTATTATATTCATGAAATATCAAAAGGAATGGTAATGCAATAATTTTATAATTTAAAAAAAATGTAATGTTTCTTCAGGTTTTAAATATTTATGAAGAAATAATGAGAAATCTTTTTGAGATCAATTTATTACTTAAAAACACAATATGATATATCCAGCTTATTAAATCACTCGTGAATTTGTAAGACATAATTCAATAAACTGACTAACATTATCTCTTATGTAGTCCTTATATGAGGAAAAGTGCTTTAAAATAATAACACTGTTTCATATCAAAGTAAATATGAAAATTTAAAGCAAATAAATGCAACAAATTTATATTTATATTTCAAGCTCTCCGACTGAGAAAATAGAATAAATATTTTTATATATTTTACATTAATTACTGAAATTAAAATGTACATTTTTATTAAAAATATTAATTTTTTACAATTAATTAATAAAAGTAGAAACCATGGATATATTTTACCGTTAAAACTGAATGTTTATGAAAAATATCTGTTAGAATAGAATTTAAAGACCAGAGATTTTTTTTTCCCGATAAGTAGATTATTCTGAGAGTTATGGGAAAGCAAACACATAATTTTCGTTTCTATGGAATGCATTGCGTGAAAATAAAAAAATACATGTATTAAATACTCGTAAATTGGTAAATTAAGTTGTAATGATATTCAAACGTAATGTTCTACTTCGCCTTTTCCTTAACTAAAATATTGTGATCTTCTGATAATATTTTAGTTCAGGAAATATATAATTTTATCTTAATAATATAGTCTTTGAAATACATATATTAGAATTCAACAAAAGTTCGTTATTTTTCTCAGTTAACTGAAGGATTACGATCGCATTTTAATGTATCTACAAACGGGTTATACAAAAAATATAGCAAATTAGGAGTAATAAAAATACATTTTTACAAACATAAATCAGGCAGTTAGTGAAGACTTTTTTTTGTAAAAATAAATATTCAGTATTGGAAATTAGCTCTCAACAACATCTGTCATGTTTTTACTTTGCACAATTTTCAAGAAATTGTTCTTTACAATTTTTAAGCATAATTTCTACAAATTTTGCTTCTTTAAAGAGATACATCTGGTGTCCAAGAAATAACTGTACTGACTTTACAATGAATCAAAAACAAAATAAAAAACTTAAAACTTTACATAGTTCCAATTATTTACTACATTTCTCTATTACGCTTATATTACTAGATTACTCATACCTCAATACATATAAATGCGGCATACTTTATATAAATATATATATATGTATGTGTGTGAGTATGCGGGTGGGAGTGCGTGCGTGTGTGTACATATTTAGATGCTGTGTAATATATAAACCATATTATCACCTTCTTTTCTTCTTATTAACATTTTTTTCTATTTTTCCACATACTCTCTACTTTTAATACCTAATCAAATTCCACCAACCAGCTTTCATGAGCTTACCAACTGCAATTGTCACATTCGCTTAGCAAAATTTTAGTATCGGTCAGATTTTCAGAATCGGGTTCTACGTTCTGGCCACTCACCCCGAACATGACTACTGTATCAATGTAAAAAATAAAGGTGTTATAACTGGAGCAGTAAACAAAAGTCCTGTTGAATGAAGAAAACTCAAAGAAGAAAAATTTTCTATTCAAGATATGCAGCAAATTTAGAAGAAAAAGTAATAAAAAACTAACAATGTTATGTACAACGTTCATCAAGTAAATTGGGTTATGACTACAACGAATTCCTCTTGGAACATCTCAACACTTTAAAAGAATCGTGAAGACTTCAAAAATTCTCAGACTGTTTTCCATTGAACAATTTCCTTTCCAAAAGTTAATCACGCTTTTCCTGCGGTATTGAAATAACAATGCAAGCTCTGCTATTACTACCCATCTGAAATTGAAATATGTCTCCTGTAAAAAGGTTTAAAACATATCGATATTTCATTTGGTTTTGAATTAATAATACGTATTTAATTCTTAAAATTTTATTAAATCTTAAGTAACTAAATAACAAGTAATAACTCTATTCAATTGAATACATAAATTAAGTCGATTCCTACTTTAAAGTCAATTTTATGAATGTGAAAGCTTTGAAACGAGAAATAGCATATTGTAAGTTATGTATTATGCTAAATTTGATTTCAATACTTTTTCGAGAATTTATTGTGTTGTACCTTAATTTAAAATATTTCCGTTGATGATAATATTGATCCATACTTTATGGAAATTTGTATAAATGGGTTTTCTTCTGACCTCTAAGGTTGTGGAATTTAAAAGTTAATATATGTCCAGTTTTAATTTAATTTAATTATAACATGATTCTTTTTTTAAAAAAAGAATGGAAGTATGTGTTGTTGAGTTGAATATTGATTTCGAAATTTTATCAAATCATTGCTTTTTACAATATTATAATTTTTAAGCTCTTTGGAACAAAAGAAATTTGATACTGTTTATAATATAATTGAAATTGATTTTAATTTGGTTTTTAAAGTGCGCACTTGTAATATTCGGGAAACAATTTCAAAAGTTATTTATTTGAAATTTGAGGTGAAAATGTAAAATAGATATGTCACTTTATTAGGAACGAAAATATATAGTTCTTTATTTAAATTAGTGAAAATAAATGTATTAAATATGATGATTTGTTATAAAATGAATATATTGATATATGTTTTGGTAAACTTTGAAATTATATTTCAAAATGTGTAATGGTGAATGGTAATCTAATTTTCAAAGATTATTTTTTTTTATTATTTGAAAGATTATTGATTTGATTCCACTGTTCGATTGTCTTAAAGAAAAATGCAATCTATATATACAATATAAAAAATATAGAAATGATAAATAAATTTTCATTATTGTCATTTTCCAATATTTCCGAACGCCTGAAGATGGAACACACGCATGTACCTACCTTAGACAGTCACAGAGAAATATTTGAGAATGTAAGATAAATAAATAATAATGATATAAAGAAAAATGTTCCTAGCTTATTTGATTTGGTGAACAAGCATGACAGAATTTTGTCAAAAAAAAAAAAACATGCTTCTCCAACTTTAGAGAATAAAACTTTTAGTCGAAAAATTACTGTGAATTGGAACAGAGAAAAATCAGATTTTAAACATGTTTTCATGCGATTTTGAATTTCATTAATCATTAATTTACGTGCGTTTACAGTATTGTGTTGTGCATAACTTTGATCAACTTATGTGTGATGCAATAATTATGAGCGTAAACTATTCTAAATTATAATATTGGAAAATGTCATGGGTATAAACATTTAATATTTTTATGATGTAAACCCTAATGTACATAATACTACATAACAGTATTTTTATACGTTTGAAAATTGAATTTCATATTTATGATAGCAAACAGCAATATTAAGAATTTGAATTAAATTTGTGAATCTTTTTTCAGGCACACACACATAAATTTCTTTAATGGTTTAGAATTACAAAAGTATTGTTTTCGCCTTTTATCGGTTTGTAAACAGGGTTTTGAAATAAGAAATTAAGAGTTTTGATCTTAATCTCGTAGTTCTGAAAATATGCCTTTCTGACATTATAGCTATGTTTTTCCATATCTCTTATTTATCAGTCAATTTTAAATTAACACTTATAAAAATTCATTTTCAACTTACAACCTGATTCATGAATTAACAATAAAATTATGAGAAATAATTTTAAATCTAACAGTTTGAATTATTTCGTATGGTTAATCCACTGGAAAGGAGTCTCCAGGTGGAAGGATAAAAATATGAAGAACTCACTTTATTATCTATCTTTCTTCATCTTAACTTTTTTTTTCTCTATTACGACATACATTTTATTTTTTACACGAAACCAAACTTTACCTACCAACTTTCATGCACTTATTAACAACAACTGCCATTTTCACTTTACAAAATCCCGTGTGTACCGCTATGATCCTGAGCATTAATTAATTGCACTCTAAGAGAAATTTAGGGGATTCTTTGTTTTCTGAGAATTAAAAACAGATACTAACTAGCCATTGATCTCTCTATTTTTGCTTTGCCTGGGCTTAATACGCATCGCTTTCAATTCCTCTTTCGCTGTTTCTTACATATAGTTATCTTAATCAAGAAGTTAAAAGAATTATTTATGGTTAAGATAGATGAATTATTATAGATTAAGAATTATATATATATATATATATATATATATATATATATATATATATATATAATATCAGGAGATTACCCTTTTCTCTTTCCCATTGAGGGTCAGTGATCATTAGCCTGAGGCAGTTATAGATGAGAGAAATTATACCCTCTTCCAATTCCTCCACCCAGTTTTCGTCCTAGATATAATATTGCATAATATACGGTGCTACCATGCATCTTATGTACTGCTGATGTCCATGATAGTATTAAGGGTAGTATTCTTCGTTCAGCAGTACCGTAGCTGCGTTTTGCGGGGAATGGCACTGATATACGTGGGTAAATTAAATGGTTGGAATGCAGTTTAGCCCAACCACTCTTGGCAACAAAAAATATTTGACTGTATTTTGCAAAATGTGGGTATCCAAAAAAACGTATAATATCTATCGCAATGTTTGGCAATATTTGAAATCACGCCAAGTGGATCAAAAGTTAATTGCATGAAAGTCAAGCTAAATTGCATTTTCACCAATTAAATTTAATTAATGAATTAATATTTGAAAAAACTGTATTAACATTAAGTTTCATCCACTACAAGTTTAAAAAAAGTGTATTTGAACGTGAGTGGATGATTAAAAAGTATTTTGTTAATAAATTGAAATTTGAACAAGATATATAATTATACATAGGGGGAGTATGAACTAATAATAGGAATTTAAAATGGAATCTACTGGATTTGATTTTTGTACTTTTTAATTTAATACATTTTTTAGTCCCCAGGAATTGCTAGAATTTAATTACTGTAATAATACTAAAACTAGAATAGTTTCTCGTACATTTGTGAGTCATATATGAAATTATTTATAAGTTTCAAAGAGTTGGTCAAAGTTGACCGAAATCAAAAGAATTCAAATTGTTCGAATTTTTATCAACTGGAAATGATTATGTTAAAAATTAAATTTCGTAACAGAGAAATTTAATGAAAATTAATAAATAGCAACAAGTAATTTTTTACAATTTCGAATTTTTCTGTTCAAATAAATATTATTCAAAAAGATTGAATTTTAATCTATCCAATCTTAAAACACTTGAGAAAAGTTTAATGAAGTGATTACGGACGAAGGCAAATTAACACCTTTGAACTTGCAGCAAATATTTCATGAATGAAATTAATTATTTTGAAACTTTGACAAAATTTATATAAATTTCAGAGATGTATGTATTCATGTTATAAATGTTCACCGGATTGAATTGCGTTCCACCAATAAATTGGTCTATTGTTTTCAGGAGGCTAAGTTTGTCTTCACTTATTTTGGGATTTTGATATTTAAAAATAAACTTTTCATGGGCTTAGCCAAAATGTATATTAAGGGAGAATCGGGCATAAATTAATGGTAAAGAACTTTTAGAAAAAAGTACTATTGTGGAAAATTTGCTTACAATGCAATTATGCACACATATATTATATTTTAACCAAGATATATTAATTATAGATATTATTCGTTCCAAAATACTTCTTTAACACAAAAGAAATATCAAGTCGCAAGTTGACATCATAATTCACGGTGTTCCTAATTATGTCAGCAACAAAAAATACTTTTATAAGAAATAAGAAATCAAAGAGAATTTAGAGGAAAATTTGAAATTTAAGATAGAATGAAAGAAGACGAAAAAACAATTTTAGGTAATTTGAAGTTATAAGACTAACGTTAGACAAGATAGATTAAATGGTATTATTTTAAGCCAATTTTAAAACTGAAGAAAATAGAATTAATATTAGATATGATGTTTCAAAAATTAGACAAAATGCTACTTACTGTTTTAATTCTATTAATAAGGACATGGAAGCGCGGATTGCTCTGATAAAATAAATGAATTAAAATGGTGGAAATGTTCATCTTTTGCACATATTTCAATACACTACATTAATGAAGATATGCTTATAACTCAAAATAAAACTTGAGGATAAGTTTCGAATAAATGAGATAAGTAAGGGAAATTTAAAGCCAGAAACTAAATACTTTGATTAATAATTTAAGTGATGTAAATGCACTAAACACCAACAGATATGAAAAAAAATATCTCCCGAAATAAAAGAAAAATTATCAAAAGAAGAGATTCTATTGGTGAAAAATAAATCAACAAATGCATTTTGATTCAGAAATATTCATTTATAATCAAATAATTGACGCTCAGGATTATGTTTTGGATTAACGTCTTCATGAATTTATGCTGGAAATAAAAGTTTTACCTTGACTAAAATTATTCTTCAACATAAATGAAATACATGTTATAGGAAAATAAAACTCAATTGTTGTTTTACATAATGTTATTATTTTGATTTAAGTGTGCATGACGTAACTGTAAAACAAGATGTAACGATCTGCAAGTACCGAGTACTATATTCTTCTTACGGAGAGTGTACCTATTTCCTGTATTGCATCTATTATAATACCACTCGTCAATGCTTTACATCTCAATTAACTTAGATCCTTTGGTAAAGTCCACTTACCCTATTGCTATCCTCTATTGCCGGAAGCTTGTCTTCTATTTTTATTACATGCTATCACTTTGTGTTCATTATTATTGACAAGTCTCATGTCTGCCAATGACAACAAATTCTTGATTGGCTTTCTCCAATCTTAGACAACTTCGATGGCTGTCCTTCGATATCCGCTTTGTTCGATTTTTTTCAATTTTCAAGTTTATGATTTCTAACTTTCACTGCAACAAATATAATCGTCTCATATCAGTCTGAATCGTAAATTTCAATGCTTCATCTGTTGCTTACCAGCTCTCTGTATTGTCAGTGGTATCAATTTGATACCACTTAGTTTAAAATATGAAGCCAATACTTTATATGTTTTGTTTTGAATATTTAAAAGTATTTACTTAAATTTTCAAATTAGTATACTGGATGACTGATGGATTTAAAATTTTCCATTAATTTCAAAAAACATTTCTGCTAGAGGTAAAACAATGAATTGTTATGAACTTACATTATATTCAAAGTAATATTTTCTTATAAATATTCTGCATGGTTCTGCTATCTAATTTATGTAAGAAAACTATAATATACCATTTGAAAATAAATATGGGACAATAAAGTATATTTTGCAGATATTTTAAAGTGCTGAAAATGTGGTAAAAAATTATTCCACTATCCCTGAAGGGATTAAAAAGACGTTATGCAAGAGAAGAGGAATATAGAGTATGAAAAGTGAAACTTTTAAATTGCCAGAACAGAGGAAACGTAATATTGTAGCAAGGAGGAAGTGATATGTAACCAAAAGAGGACAATCCAATTTCAAATAATTGGACGGGATGAATTAATTGAGGAAATCCACTGAAATCCAGATTCTTAAAACTGCTCCATCGATGACAAAGATCAGATCAAATTAATGAAATAATGCGTGGGACTTGGGCAGAGTTAAGCACCAGAGAATTCTCTGACTCCTGGAAGATCGGATTTAGGTCATCCACGATAACGACCAATCTGTTTACACTCTCTGCTTCCATTATTTTTACTGATTTTTTTATTTCCATTCTTTCTTTTATTCTTCTTGTTTTTTTTTTATTTCAGTCACTTCATCTGATGGGTTATGGTAGATGCTAGATGGCGGATTGTTATATCACTAGTAGTTGCTAAATGGTTGATTGTTATATACTATTTTCTCCTAAGCCCATTTGTCCTACTATATCGAGGGTCAGCGACCACCAAAATGATGCAGGTCCTGCTGAGGGAAAATGAATCTAAATCAGTTACTCTCAACTACACTCAGGACGATAGAATTTAGAAAGTGTACGATTTTTAGAATATGAGTTGCGTTTATGTTTTTTAATGGTCAGCAGAAAATGTAACATGTAAATCCCTTAACTTGGTAAAAACTCATAACTACTTGGATTCCACCAAATTACTCAAAGGAAATAGCAAATTTCTTAATAAGTTTACTGGAAAAATTATATTTCAATATGCAATCATATTACGGTATCTTTTTTGTCATGTGTATGCAAAATAACTGGCTCACTCACTAACTATGAATAGATATCAATTGTAACTAATACAAAGTGTGATAATAAGGGCAAATGAGCAGAAATCTTCAGTAATTGATAAAATGATTCCTTATGAGATTAAGGTTGATATTAACAATTTTGGTTGAAATCCTTCTTGCGAGCCTAACTTGTTAGGGCTCCTCACCTAGCCCACAATAAGAGCTGGGCTCTTAATGACAGTCGAAAACTTAAGCAAAAATCACATTTTGCTATAAAAAAACAATTTAGTGAAGAAGGATTTCGAGCAAATGAATTGCTATCTATTTGCATGTGATCCCTAACGAAACAAAAATATAATAATATATCTGCATTATTGGAGCTATTGCCTAGAGAATCACGCCTTTCTCGATAAAAATCTTTATGTTTAATTATATAAAATTTTTATAATTCTATTTTTTAATTTATTTTACTTTTATGTAATTTAATTTTCATTTATTTTTAATAATAATAATTTAATATATATTATTATGAAGAGTTCTTAACCAGTGAATCATTTTTACATTGGACTCAACTTCTCACTCGCATGTCAGTGAAATTTATTTCTTTATACTTTAAAAAATGGTTAATTTCAATTTTAATTTTTCTATTGCCTTAGCCAGCAATGAAACAGATAGAAGAATGATAATGATCTATTTATATAATATTTCAATTGAAAATTGAATATTTCTTATCTTAGTACAAATAAAATATATATAAATTCTGGCTATTTTAAAACGTTTCTTTTTAAATAACTGAGAACTTTGATAAAAAATATGTTTGCTAAAGCAGAAATAGAGAGTTTCATTAATCTTGCATCATAAGAGCCATATATCCAAGCTTGAATCTTGTTTCCATCAGACAAGGTTACATTTTCGAATTTTACATTTCTTACAATTCTAAAATAGGAATAAATATATTTCCGTTAGGAAAAGAGATTTGAGATATGAAAGAAAAGATTGACTCTTTTGCTTTCTGTTTCCTCACAGACCTTTCCGGTATTTTCGGGCATCGCTTGTGAGAAATATTTCGCCGTATAACTGTTTTTTAAGCTTTAATAATATTTCTTTCAAAGGCGAACTTTGAATTTTAACTACCGAGATATTGATTGAAATTAATGAATCAAGAGGGGAAAACGTGACTCACATTTCCTCGATGTATTTTTTTTTATCTTAACCACCATGTTTTGTACTTTAAACTCATATGAGTTTTTTCCTCCTTCGTCATTTTATTTTATTTTGTACCCTTTTATCAGACGGAGAAAAGTTTTCACCCAGTTAAGTAATCTCATCTTTTAACTTTCGACTGTCTGCAAAATTATTTTGTGTGTGGTTGTCATAATACTACATAGAAAATGTACTATATATATCAGACGTATGTTATATAGAAAAGTAGTGTTCCACGTTATTTTTTAAATTATTCCACAATTTTTTCATCGTACGAGAAATACATTCCACCTCATAGCGGGACATTTAATTTTAATGAAAATTTTGTTTATCTATCAGTAATAGAAAAAACAATGTTTGATTGAAAAATATATTTATTGACGGATGAAAATTGGATTAAAATGGGAAAACATGCTTCGAAACAAATTTTTCAAATAGGTTTTAATCGTCGTATATGTTTTTGCTTTTTTATGATGCATCTAAGTAATAGCTTGAAGTTGACATGCATGCAGTCTGTTAAGAAATTATAAGACTATTTTAGTTTTAAAAAATGTGAAATAAATAAAGCTTCCAAGTATAATTTAAAAGAAAAATAAATGTGATATAATAATATATTTATTATAATTATGTTTCAATAATTTTGAATAATGAAATGAATGATTAAATTAACAAATAATTAAAAATAATTGAAAAACTTTGTGAACTAATTATAATGGCACTTGCCAAAAAAAAAACCAATAATGAAAATTAATACGATAAAATAATATACCCTGATAACCTCAAATACTGGGTCATACTTTGAAATTCCCAGGTGGTTAAGTTCAATTTCAGAAAAAAGTGTGTCATTCTTTCTTTATGGCTACTTCCAGTTCATTGCTTGATAAAATCTTTAAATATAGCCTAACTTTTGTGACAAAATGTGCCTCAAATATTTCTCGAGGTTTCAACTCTGAACTTCGACTTGGTCAAGACAAAGCATTAACCATACGTTTTGTAATGATTCTTATGTTATTTAAAATATGCTAATTTTCTCAAGTGGTTTTATGATTTCGTTAAAGACACCTTATTCGCATTTTTTTAAAATTAGTTCATCTTAGTAAACATTTGACTCATATTTAAATTTACAATTAGCTGTGAAAGGTTTTTCCAATACATTTTAAATACATGCGCTTAAAATTTGCATGTCATGTCATGTTCTTTAGAAATGCACAAATTCATTAGTGGTCTTATAATTTCTTAACGCACTGTAATCTTAATTCAGCATTGAATTTTTACAATTAAGTTTCATTTATTCTAACTTTAATAGTCATAAAATTATTTTAGTCGCTTATATTTCTCAATGGTGTACAATTTATAATATTCATTTAAAATTTAATTATTGCTAATCAATATTGTTGTTTTTGGGTTATTTTCTATCCCTTCAGATAAAAATATATATTTTTTTAATATTTGGATTTTTTGAAAATGCAAAGTTTCCATATTTCCTTGTTCGATATTTTCTCTTTACGAAATTACATATCGTAAACTCGTTTTTAAATACAGCTTTCTTGCTTAAATTGTTATCTTGTATAACCCATTACAGGAGATATACGTCTTGAAAGATCCCCTGTTAAAAATTTTCTACCAAGTTTCTTTCGTGTTTTCTGATGATTAAACAAATTTCTTTGGTAAATTTTCATCCTGTAGCACTCAATAAACATCTGTCTTATCTAATCTTCTTGATGCAATTTTTTAATTATTGTATTTTTTATCTCAGCATCCTGGCTAATTACAACAAACCTCCAAAGTTACATATCTTTTAAAAATTATTCTGATACTTAAGAGCAATTTTAATGTTATGGTATTAATTAATTCCGTTATACACTGGAAATAAAAAAAAATCCTTAACATACCTGGCAGCCTTTATAGGTATGTAGATGAAATTTAAAAAAACCTTTGATTGTTATATTGCTTATTTTTAAGAATTAGAGCTTTCTGTTTTGAAAAGTAATTTTACTCAATCAGGCAGAGAATAAATTACACAATAATTAATTTTGTGAATGTGAGTCATTTAATATAAATTTTATCTCTTTCTTTGTTTATATTATATACTTCAGATTTTTTTTATTGCAAAATGCTCGTTTTACTAGAATTAAGCGTATAAGACAGTCTATTCTTTAAGAACTTTCATTAAGAAGCATTATGTAATCACAGGATGCAGGAAATTTTTTTTAATACTGGCATCTGAGTGATTAGGCACATTTTGTTAGCAGGTTTGCTCTCATTTTCTCTATAACTTAGTATGGTTTGAATACCATATTGGCTCTAAGTATTCCATGTTTCTGAGTTACATTATGAGTATCTATAAGAATACTGCAAATATTTTGTTATAAGTTTAATTTAAAGGAATCCGTAAGAAAACGAAAAAGGGAATTTAGAGAACTGTAGCCATTACTATGCATAGAAGGTAGCTTTACAATTCACTTTATATCAGAGCTGAAGCTGAATTAGATACTCATGATTTCACTTCATCGTGTTTAAATCAGCGTTATCAAATTTTATTTGACACATGCATCTGATTTTTCCTAACTTATGTATATGAAAAATTTTCTATTTTCTCTAAATAATGACCTTTTTGTAATATATATCAAGCGCAAAGTTTCACTAATGCTATCATTGAATAATAAAAAAATGTGTTTTCCTTCTTTTTCATATATTGTCAAGACAACCATACATATTTTGCGACAGACTATCACGCCAACTATATAGTAATATAGTTATCTTGATAACCTAATTGTTATAGTCCCAAACACATTGTCACGTTATTTAATAGATTCGTAGTATCAAGTTTTGATGAAATTAAAGAACTTTGAAATTTGTCGAGGCTCCAAGAACTCTCTTTGAAGTGGGTGAAAGTAAGGAGACGAAGATGTCAACTTAGAGGTCAATATAGTCACTTGAACGAGCATCAAAACTACAAGAGTCATCGTCAATAGATCTTTCCTTTCATCAAGTGCAACTAATGAACAATAGATCAATCGATTCTCATTAAAATAATGGTTTTTGATGTACAAAACACCCTCCCCCCATTATTTTGGAATTATGACTGTTAACCTTGTTTCGCGTTTGATCTTCTTAAAAGATGAAGGAAATCCCTGCAAACAAAGGAATTGCTATTAACAAAGAAGTTGAAGATTTTGCAAAAATACTCCTAGCTCTTTGGAATATTATTCCTTGGACATCAGCAAAAGATCTGATATTTATTCTTCATTCAAAAATAAATATAAAAAGAAAATGAAGAAAAATGGACCAAAAGCATCATGTATAAATGTATAAAATTTTTAACTTTATCTCTGACACAGAAAATTGGAAAAACCAAGTACAAAAAAATAGTTCTACAGTAGTACTAATCAATAGGATCCTATTAAAACAGTTACCTTTAAACGATTTATTTAAAATTTCAAACAAGCTGATTCATTATTTTTCTTCTTTTTCTTGAGTATCGAAGACAAGTAAACATTCCGATTTGTTCTTAACTCCCATCAAATATCATAGTTTTGACTCAAAGTACTCAATGATCAGAGCTCCAAATCTTCTGAGAAAATTTGAGTTCTAACTGACATTACACAATCATGAAGATACTTGGAGCATAAGGCAATGACCAGTGCTCCAAATATAGTTCAGTGTAAGCACTATAACGAATTAAACTGAACTGATGAACAAAAAAACATTTCAACTGGAACCCAAAATCGGCAAATTTCCAGAAATTAATGATTATAACAGGAAATTCATGCAGGGAACAGAAAAATCTTTCAGAAGTCAACAGAAAAATCTTTCTTTTTGTTTGCTTATTTTGTAACTGAAGAAGTGTACTTGGAGAAGCAGTATTAATCACAGAAAGAAGCGATGTATGATTAATCATTAAGCTCTTTTGTATGAATTTTTAATGACTGACTGCCAAAAAATAATTTTGTATGGAGTATTTATTTCCGCGCATGTTCCATGGAGGACATAGCAGATAATATTTAGAATAAAGATCCGCTTCTGTTTTAGCTTAGAAATTTTCCATTTGTTGTGATGAACTAATCCCTTACAGAAGTTTCAGTTTTTTGTTTCAAAATATATATCTATACTAATCAAACAAAATGTATTATAAAATATCAAAATATGATATGCTTATTAACTTTTACATACTATACCTATTTAAACTGAAGTTTATAGACTCAGGAAGGATAACTAGTGATTTTACTACTCTTAAATTTGTTTCATGCGCATGTGCTTAGTGCTCTTTTATATCGAAAATAATTTTAGTTTGTATTCCCTTTGTCGAAATTAATAATGATTAATCTTTTTCATGACATGAACTGAAAATACTTTATCACTCAAAATTATAACCGTTTGTATGAAAGAGGCAATGAAAAGGCTAACTAGATTTAGGTCTGAAATGTATGTCATGTGATGTGATGTGAAATAAAATATGTATGAATATGACGAAAGAAAAGTACTATCCCTTTTTAAAATGTGAGCATGAAAATATTCTAGTTTCATAGAAAATGTAAGAAACATTCTGCAAATTATAAAAAAAAAACAGCACTCATTCTAGTGGGGTTCCAACAGTACCCGTGTAAGTCAACCAACAATCAACAAACCAATAAATAAAACTTCTATTTTGATTCCATATAATCGTTTTCTTAATTCTTATATTTCACTCAATAATTAATTAATCATTAAAATGAAAGTTAGCGACTTTGATGGTGAAAACTGTTCTTTGTAAACTTTGAATAGCAGAATTTTTGTCCATTTATTTTTTTCCTAAGAAGCTCATGCATATGTCGTCATTGCCCATTGCTTGATTTATAGTGTATAAGGATGTATTCAGGTCTCATAGACGGTGAAACGTAGAAATTGCACCATCAAATTTTATTTATCTGCAAATGCCTTCTAAATGAAAATTAACATATAAATCAGTGGTACATATTTAAGTACTATTCAGCAATTGACATCAAAAGCGAATAGAGAATACAAGTTTAAGGAATGCCTTTTGCTTTAGAAAACATGTACTTTTTTAATAACTCTTATATACTGGCAGATATTATAAACGTATCTCAGTTTAGATATTTTTATTTTACAAAGAGTACGTACGGATATTTTACACATAAAGTAGTTTCTAATAGTTTATTGAATAATCAAAAGTAAATATATGTTTTATAATATTCTTAAGTCTTTATAACCTTAATTATATGCATATTTGAAATTAGCTTTAGTTTTGCGTCTTAATCCAGTATTTAAATAGCCTAAATACAGCAATTAAGCAATTATAAAACATCACATGTTCATTAGTTTTTTTATACTAATTTTAAAAACAAATGAGTCGGAGTAAAGAAAAAGGAAGCTTAAATTCATTAAAAGTTATTATTTTCTGCACTGGAGTCAATTTATTTTAGAATTATGACTTTAAGTGCGAAATTTAAAGGACAGAAAAGTAAATCTCAAGCACGTATTTAAGTCAAAAGAGCTCAGAGAGAAGGCTTTAACAAAGGAAGAAAATAAGTCATCTTAATGTTAAAAGAAATTATTGAGCTGAACTTAAGCTCAATAATTGCTTTTCGTTTCAATTTGTGGTTCATAAGAGAATTAGCATTCTATAAGATTACTTTTAAAGGGAAAATGATATTTGCAGGCTTTAGAGCCCACTCTGGTTAAGTTCATTACAAATTGACGCAAGGTTGCAAAAAAAGACATAGTTTCAAAAAGATTTTCATGAATTCTGCATCGAGAAAATATCTGGTAAGTCTTTAATTTTACTTTTTTTGTTATCTTAATCAAGAAGCATTTTTAAATGTTTGAGTCAATTTTGAAAATCGATTTTTTATTATTATTCTTATGACACTTTAACAGTGATTGCTTGGAAGAATATATATAAATAGTAAGACATTAAAATTATTGAATATAGTTACATTTTTATAACAACAAATAAAACCTTACTTGTTGTTAATAATGTAATATAAGGATTTTATGGAATCAAATTAATATGGTGTTATCAAATAAATTTAAAATAACTGCAGTGGAATCTTGTCACTAGAATTTTAAGGGATATGGTAAACAATTGCAAGTTAATGAATTGTCAGATTAAAAAGTTAAAAAAAAAGACAATTCGAGGTATAAAGAACAATATGGATACAGTTTTGACAAAGAAATTAATATTTTTTAATTATATTTTTAGGTGTAGATTCAAACGGAAATAAGAATATTCGACTTGATTAAACCCATTGTGTGTAATTAACTTATTTTGTACATTTTTGCAGTTACAAATATCATTTTGCAGTCGAAAAATAGAATATGTTCTTTATTTTAAAGAATATATAAAAATTATTTTCTTTTCAATTTCTTCTTGTTACTATTCGTATCATAAGGGCGTTTGAGAGTATTGCTTAATCTGAGAAACTTTGTTGCTCCACATCCCTCATAAATCAATCACTTCAACGATGCTTGTTAGCTTATAAAATTACTAACTGATAATGAACTTCATTAACGCAATGAACCGAAACATAACATACACAGGTGAGTAACTTGGAATATTTATTGATTAGAAAAGCACGCATAGAGTGTACAATAGACAAAAATAATAAACATTTCTGTGAATTAGATAATAGTATTTAAGTATATAATTTTGTTTGTTTCAAGTTTTGGGAATTCAGTACAAGGATATTACTATAATCTTTGACTTATTTAGGTTGATTTTCTGACTTCAAGTTACACATGCCTTTTGTTTGCAACTAAGATATATAAATAAAATATTTTGATCAAATTTAAAATTATAAGTATTTCGATACACCACACATTTACGAGTTCTTAGGAAATAAATGATTACTTTCGTCGCCTCATTGAGGGTTACAATTTAACGAGATTTGAATTTTGTAATTTCCGTTGTATTTTTGACCATAACAATGAATCTTTAACTCCTTTGATTCTATTGTAACATTCTTAAATTTTGATCGTGAAATGCGTGATTTAACTGTACAAATATATTGATAAGAAATGTTGCATAACAATATTTTTATTAAAAAGAAAAAAAATATTTATTAGATAAAATTTCTGAATCTATAATATAAAAAAAACATTTTTTTTTTAAAAAAAATTCTTAAAATATTCTATTCTAACTACTTAGATATCACAATTTAGTCATATTTAAACGGATATTTCAAGTAACTTTGATGTTTAGATACAATTAAAGCTATTATTTAAAAAGATAGCAAAAAAAAAATTAAAAATTTTCAGATATTACGTAATTTACATTATAAGAAAACATATTCATTCAAGGGTTAATTTTGTTACCTATACAAACATTCACTTGAATAAGTTTTGTTATCATATATGTTAGCAATCAAACAATTTATACAATGTGGTATTTAAATAAAGTAGAAAACCCTGGAGTAAAAGTTGAATTTATTTTTTTTTTGTAGAAAGTTGAATTAACTTAATTATCTATCGAAACAAAGTTATCATTTTTCCTGATAGCTTGACTTTCTCGTTGTCAAATTAAATAAATTTTAATAATGGTTTTGAAGCCAATAACTTATGAAGAATCATATCAATTCTCTCAAAATATTGAATTGTGTAAAAGAAATTTACATCAGCCAAACAAATTTCTTCTTTGATAAATTTTCCCTAACATTTATCAACTCATTAGTTTCTTTTATGAATATAATAATGAAATAAGATCATTTCAGCTTTAAAGAGAGAAACATTCACTTGTATATTAATCCTTTCATAATATGCTGTCTAAGCCCTTTTGTATTGTTGTAATTTATTATCGAAAACATGTATACATTTTTTAATTAATCATCATAAATTTTCATGACACATATTTTAACTAGCGTTTTTTCAAACAATTAATAAATATTTTAACAATCATCAGATCCCAGAAAATTTGTATTAATTAAACATTTTGTTTATGACTGTAACATTCAGATACAAAAAAGCTTTAACCATTTTGAGCAATTTCAGAGACACTTTCTTTCTTAAACTTCTCATTAATAAATATAGGTAAAGATAACTACCCTATCAAAATACATAAGTTAGTCCATTAGCTTATCCACGAATCATTTCTATATTAGCTTTATTATTTTAATTTAATTTTTATTTCATGTTTCTTCTTTGTAACAAACTCAAAATGAAGCATTCTTCAGGAACATGTTTATTCATTGTTTGTGATTTGAAGCTAGACTGCTCTGGAATTATAGCAAATGACAACTTATTTTTTTCAAAAGAGTACCGCTTTGTTTCCAGCAAAAGTTGAAGATGTAAAGTTTCGCTTTGTTCATTTTGATTTTGAATGTCCACCTAATGAATATGACATTGGATACAGTAAAAGTAAGACTCAGAATTATTTAATTATGGAAATGAAAGTTTTTAAAATTCCTTCTAATTCAAAGACATTTTAATTTGCAGAATAATTTTCTGTGAAAAAAATGTACAAGAAACTTATTGAGAACTTTTAAGTCATAAACACAATATTATTACTTATTCAGAGAATTAAAATACTATGCAATACAGAGAATCAAAGTAATGACAGTCACAAAGCTTTTAAATGGAAAAAGATTAATATGGAAATAAGATCTATATTAGCACTTCACTTTCTCTTTAAGTACTGAAATACTCTCACAATTTTAATTCATTCATAATTTAAAGACATGATTTTGTTTACTCTCTTTGTATATTCTGAAAAAAAATATTTTTGATTGTTCTATACAAATTAAGCGATTAAACAGTATCCTCGCTTTAGCTTGTGTAGATATTAGAGTGACACACTACAACCACTGCCGACCCAAGTTCTTTTCTCAGTTGCTTGCGAAGCTAGACGAGATCCAACTTAGCACTTCATTCCGCCGCGCTCTATAAATGAATACCAAACTACCTTGAACTGTATACTGGGGACCCATCTTCGGAATTACCCACTCAGCTTAGACACTATCTAGTAATTAGTGTCCCATGCTTAAGGATTACAGAAATGCAAATGGGCACAGCCTGTTGTTATATCTTATTTCCGGGAAGACTTTAGTTAACTTTTAACCAGTTAAATTTATTCACATTGTCTGCGGTCTATAAATTATGTTGCGTAATGAAAATTATATATGAAAATATGAAAAGCGTCTATTTTCATTATTGTTTTTAAATAGGCTTACCATGAGACCTCACAAATAAATTATCCAAACGGGTAAGATCAAAATAAGCACATTTTAAAAATAGGATGATAGATGTCCTGTCATTATACCATGAATATATGTGATTTATTCGTAACATAAAGAATGAATTATCATGAATGTTTCTAACTCTATTATTACTTCTAATTTTACTTAAAATGTAATTCTCCCCGCTTGCGTATTGAGACGTTCATCTTTTATTTTGTATTCGCAGGAGGTACTGGAAATATTGTTTATTATTTTGGTTCAGCCTCCAAATATTCTGAATAAGTGTGTGTGTACTGCAACTCTCTCTCTCTCTCTCTCTCTTTGAACATTAAATTTCAAACAGTTACACTGTTAAATACTTTCAGTTACTGTGCAAATGTTAAACTTGAGCATATTTTGCATAAATTAAAAATATTGCCTTATGTGCATCGCTGGATAATTTGTAACCATATAACAAATAATAGTGACACACAATGATAGATCATTTCTATTATGTAATACTTAGACAATTTAGTAGTTCTTGCGATGAAATAACTTTACATTTAGGTAATGAAATTCATAAATTCTTGGAATAATTTAAGTGGAAAAAGGGATGAAAATAGTTTGAAATTAACTGAGTTAAAACTTAGTATTATCAATATATTTTATTTAGAAATCTTACTATTATAAATTAATTGCAGCATTTTAGATCCTAAATATGTTTGAACATTTTTTGAAAAAGCTGCAAGTATAACGATATGTCACGTGTACCGTCCTTCAATCATGTAAAGTTTTCTGTTATATTATTGCTCCCAATATTTTGATACTGTATTTTATTTCACAAAATCATTTCATAGTATCATATTAGAAGGCAATATGGGATATTATATTCTTACTTTTCTTATACTTTGTGTGATTCTTGAATTTATTTGTGAGGTTTAAAGTATTTTAGTGCATAAGTTAGCTATTCTCTTTATTTTCGATTCCTAATCCATAACATGAAAGTTCTAGAATATGATTCATTTTCACTTACATTACATTTATACTATGATAAAGTTTTTACCATAATAGGAATAGCTGATTTTGTGGTCATAACATAAGGAAGAAGTATTTAGTTAACTAGAGCATCAACTATCAATATTAGTTATACATATCCATTATTTTATACTTATATCTTTCCTTCATCTATTAGTGTTTTTCCCTTCATTGTTTAGGCAAAATAATTCAACAAGTTTGAAGTATTGAAAGAAACCCAGAAAAAAATTATAACAAAGTGAAAACCGCAAATTCTGAAAAAGGATACCTTAAACAGCTTATTTCACTTCATTTTCACTTTAAGGGGGGGGATATGAATGCTTCAAAAGAAAGGGTTACAAGAATAAATCCTCAAATCCCAGAGAGAAAATACTACTTTCCTGGAAAATTTATTTATCTATTTTTCGCTCCCTATTCTGTGCAGGTACCTTAATCGCAATCCTTCGGGACATTTCCAAAGGGAAAAACGTTTCTTCTTTGCTTACTTTTTTTACCTCTTTTTTAGATTTCTACCAATTCATGGAAAACAAAGAAAGCGAAAGGACGGTTTTGCTTTACTTCCTGTGTCACTATTTTATAAAGGAATACAGAGAAAAAAAAGCGTTAAAATTTATCCTTAACCTTAAATAGGACCTAAGCACCACAAGCATTCATTAAATTTGAAAGCGGTTTGACTTACTTTCAAAATTAGAAGGAACAATTACTAATATCCATATTGTTTATCAATAACAATTATTCCTTATTACAAGTAATAACTCGGGTTAAATTTGAAAACTATTTTTATTTATATTGGTTTAGCCTGTAATAGAGTGATAAACATTTAAGAACCAAAACTCAAACGATACCGCTTAATATACTGTAGTCTTCCTTTAACACGTCACCTGGACGTACTATTGATTCCACATGTATTTCAAAATTCCTTGAAAAAACATTCAATCATGCTGCTTCAGAAAACGTCCATATCTCCAAAAGTGTAGACTGTGTTGGAATTTGTGCAAGAACAGATTTTTTCATCATGATCCACATTTATATTCAATGTGATTCATTTACGGCTATCTAGGAGGATGTATTCTCTGGAATCGCCCAGAATCAGAATGTTTACTCAAATCTATCGTTAAAGTATTTGATCCGGTGAAAGGCATCATTATCAATCTGTCAAATTCCCCTGTTTCTTGGGTACTGATGTCCATGAATGGATGGATATGTTCCCCAAATACACGTATACCAGACACCAAAGACTCAAATTTCCTGTCAAAATATGACTTAGTTTAACTTTTAGAATTCGGCTAAGATTGTTGCAAAAATTCCTTCCACTCGGCTCTTTTGGGACTGAGGGGGAAATATCTTCCCCCACTGGGAAGCCTTATATATCCCACTTTAATTGTTAAAGTTAAAGTTAAATGATAATGTTAAAGTTTTCACTCTACAAAGGGAGAGGGAAAAAGGTTACAAACTTTAGTTAGTAATCAAAAACGAATAAGAAAGTTTCCAATATTTGGCTCATTATTATATTAGAATACTTAATGATAGTTTCCCATTTCTAATTCAATGTCTTGGAAAAATTTTCAAATGCGTATCTTTTAGTAATGTGAATTTTTAATATGCATGTCTTTTTCAAGTAAATTCTAAAGTTAAGATAGATATTTCCTTCAATATAGTATACAGTATTATAGAAATACTAAGATAATAGCATTTATATGAATGACAGAATAAATGACAATCCTATTGAGAGTGAGGTGGGCTGACCGGTTTTTTTTGACACGTCTCCTCATCACATATGGGGGGGAGGATCTATTTTCATTACTATCAATTACCGTGGATGCCTGGTTATTGAACTCTTACGGATACGATACATCTATTAACATTTTAGTTTTATCTAACGTTCGTAGAATTCATGTTTTCGTTTCCTCTCATGACTGTTTCAAATTTCGATAATAGGATACATACATTATTTCAGAAAAATTCAAAATTTATTGAAAGTAATTTACAATCTTTTTTTTAATTAATTTTTAAATATATATATTTCTAAAACATATCTTTAAAAGAATACCTACAAGAGGACATTTGATTCAGAAAGAACTTGCTTTGTTTGAAGATCTTTCTTTTGATGAATCGGAATTATCTTCAGAACATGTAAGGAACAAAATAATACTACAGTCTATGCAATAAAAAAATATATGGTCTATTTTAAATAAATCTGTACATGTATTACACCTAAACCTGTTTTTTCTTAAGTTTATAATATAATTTTATCATTAAGTTACGAAAATTATATATGTATAAAAAAGCTATACTTAAGTTAATTGACATATTTTTGCACAAATTATCACTCTTAGAAATAAAAATACATCATAAGGTTCAAAAATTTTAAAATTTGTTTTGTTATACTAATAATTTCCAAATTAACTAAAGTAATATAATATTTATGGAATTATTTATTACTTCTTTGAAAGAATTCGAAACGACAGGTGTACAAAAAAGATGTCCGACAGGGGCGGCAGTATATAATATATAATGGGTCTTACAAATCAGGAAATAAATAAACATTAATTTTACCACTTAATATTGTGTTCGTTTAACATATTAGTGCATATTAAATGAATTTAGCTAACATTTAATGCTTTTTATATACTGCCCGTCAAAGGGTTTAGATGTACAGCGTAATATTAGAATAGTATTTTTTCATGATAAAGTTTAAAAATAAATATATTTTAAATTTGTAAATTTTTCCTCTAATATCAAAAAATATATAAGATGATATGCATTATCATTAAGAAAAACATTTTAAAAAACCCTCAATGTAATTTTGTGAATCAATGTAAGAAAGAAATAAAGTTTGTATGTATCCTTTTAGAAGTCTGAATATTAAAATACTTCTTAATGCGTAAAAGATAGCAAAATATTAATATAGATCCAAGCTTAAAAATTATTTTAAAAATGAACTAATCAGCTAGAACGACCACCAAAAAGGAATTTGATTCCACCGACGTCCAGAAGGATTATACATCCTTAGTATGTTATTTTTCGCCTATAGAGGGCACCTTGTAAGGGGCAAGCATAAGATGTTTACTTTCTCAATACCTCAATCAGAGAATATCAATCCCGAGTGGGAGAGAGAGATTTCTGTAATTCCTGGCAAGTAAAATATTAACTAAATGTAAATTGCAACTTTTAACGATGTTATTAGATAAAAGTGGGCTATAATATAAGTTAATTTTTATTTTTAATTACTTTCATTTAACTTGTCGGACGTTTAAAGAAAAGAAAGTAATTAATAGCAAAAGTAAGGCTAAAAGTTAAGTTGTGAGTAAAAGTGAAGTGATTAATCTATTATCTAAGAAATAAGGAAACGAATCTAAAAATAAATTTTATATCATTCTAAAACAAAAGTGGATGTGAGATATAACAAGTAAAAATATGGATTGAATTATGCGTGATTTGTAGCTACAACAACTATAAAATGAACTCTAATACCGTCTCGAAAAATCTGGATTTGCTAATATATTTTAAATCCTATTTTCAGCATTTCTTTGCATGCAAAACAATTTTAAGTGTTAAATGTATTCAGAAATTTCTCTTTATGTAAAAGCAATAATTTTAAATGTGAATCACTCAATTTCTATAAGAATTTATGAGTTAAATATTTCTAAGATGTATGAAATACTGCCTAATAATCAAAAAAATGTTGTGTTTGATTCTACAGTTGTCATTGCATGAAATAGATTAAGACAGAACATTTTACTACGTGGTCGATTTGTATTTGCTTTAAATTTAAATATCATACTATATTTTCTCAAAATGTATATATCAATTTGATTTCTCTGTTCAAATGTGCCCTTGGATTTTTCTTAATTCTCTGTTTTCGAAAATCCTATATTATAGAAATGATATTGTGAAAATTTTAAAGTTTGAAAATCTTTGAATTTGATTAAACAGGCAAATTAAACGTATCAAAATTGAATTTATGACAATTCCATCATAGTGACATTTACATTTAGTTCTTAAATGACCAAAAAGAGAAACTCAGTTACTGCTTCTAGGAATGCGTAAGATCTTTTTTTAAATTTTTTTTTCATTCAAATATTTATTTAATGAATCAAATTTAAAAAAAAGTCAAATGCATGCATAGATACTCACTAAGACATCCTAGTGAATGCAAAAACAATCCTAGTGATCGTAAAGTATGAATATTATTTTACTTCCATGCTCTTCTAACAAACTTGCACGTTGTGTAACATTTACTAGTGCTAGTATTAACAAAATTAAAGAGAACATCTGCCATTTCAAATTGCATAAATTGCTTTAATCATATCGTGAATATGGAATTTTCATACGATAAAGGTTATTAGATTTTACTGTAAAATTCAGACTTTGACGTTCCTAAAAGTCATACTATTTTACCGATAAGGTTGAATCATGGAAGCGTCTGAAACAGAATTATTTAGATTTTAACTGCAGATATTTTAACTGTTTTCGATAACAGTGGAGGAATTCAATGAAGTCTTTAAAATCCTAATAAGGGAAAAATTATCTAATATAAACAATTTTATATGAAAAACAATAGAATCTCACATTATTTTCCAGACAAAATAATTTCTAAGAATGGATGTATATATATATATATATATATATACATACACGTGTACACACACACATATATATATATATATATATATATTTATATATAACCTTTTTTCGTAAAATTATTTATTACAGTTCTTTTTAAATTTAAACTAATTTAAATTCTCCTTTAGAGTCGCGCGAATCATCTTTACTTGTTAGCTTCTTGAACCCCATTATCTTCAGAATTTACAATGAATAAATTATAACCATCAAATTGTTCTTTTAAAAAAATCTGAACTTTGATAATAAAAATAATTAATTTAAAATGATACTCCAATTTCATTTTAATTAATATTTCCACTTCTAAGTCTATTAACTATCAAGTAGAGATTAAGAAAGGATAATAAGTTTCATAGTTATCATTCATGTCTTATTCTTTCAGATATACGAAACCTATAAGATATAAGCCTTGCAAAATTTAAAAATATTGATAAACTGAGTTACACAGAAATATTATTTCCTATATAATTCTTAGTTTGAGGGTCTTTTATAACTATCTGAAAACTTTATTTTTATAACATCATTACAGTCAGATTCGAAAATTATAGATTAAAGAAAAGACTATATAAAAATATATTTCTTAGAAAGAAGTGTCAAATGGTACTTTTAGTTAAAATTACACTGGGAACTGATCAAAGTAAAGATAGAAAAAGAGATTCTGCTTGTTATTTAAGATTTATTTTTTTATTTCATTCTCTTCCCTACCCTTTCATCTGCGGAAGGAAAGGTGAAAATTTAGTTTTTTTTTTTTTGAAGTTTAAATGTAAAAAAAAGTACATCTTTTAAAATTATTATATTCTTACAAGGCCATTTTTGGATTAAATTTCTTTTGATCATTGTTTTCGTTTCTTTTCACGATCGTTAATATTTCACTTAAGTCCTCTTAATTTTATTACCTATTTCTTGAGCTATTTATTTTCAAAGAAATTATAATTGCTCTTTACAAGAAATGTTCATTCCTTCAAATGACGCTATATCAAACAGCTCGTAGTATCATGTTGCATCCTACCTTTTTCTTTTATTCCAAAACGAAATGTTCCTTCTCATAAGGTTCAGACACCAATTCCAAAAAAAAAAAAAAGACTAAAATTTTTAAATATGTTAGTATTTAAAAATGATTCATATGGGTGGGTCTACAGATGAAAAGATATTTTTCGAATTATTTTGTTTACCAGTTCTCAAAACATGAGTAACAATGTGTTTTAATTGCATTTTAATAATATATTGAAGTATTGCATTAAGCTATCTTTTACAGAAGTGCTTTTAAAGAAGAACAAGTGAAGTTTATTCTTTTTCATATATTTTCTTTCTCTGTTCAATATGAAAATTACAACAATGTGAAACACCAATATCTCTCGTGTTGATTCTAGTGCGACGTTAATTAAACCAATTAAAACCAAAATTCAGTTCAACATATCATAGTAGTTTACTTTGTTAAAATATTGCTTAATAGCTGACTAGTTCAATGAAACAAACATTTTTATTTAAAAAAATATTTATGACCTGCTTTAGTGAAATCATTCTTAACATTCAATTATCCCTTTTTTTGAACAAATATTCTGGGAAATTTAAAATAGTAATTAATAAGATAGAGTTAAATAAATGCATATATTAAAGTAGTGCTTTGTATGTTCCTCTGATATAATAGATTTGCAAAACTCTGATATTATTTGTCCCATTTTCCTTTGACAATATTATCAATATACTCACTAAATAATGATTGAAGAAATAGAAATTCCCACCTCTGCATTAGCTATTTTATTCAGCTCAGTGAATAATCAAAAATTCATATTGAAATTACTCTAACTATAGATTCATTTTAAACGTGTCAGAAATCGTTTAAATATAATAACTTATTACTTGTTTTATCGGAACATATTGACTTTGAGTCCTTATTGGATATAGAGATGAATAGTAGAGATAACACTATTTCAGAGTTATAAAACAGATTTGGCAAAAATCTAAAATTTTACTTTTCAATAAATTGGCATTTTCAGATAGGCATAACATTAAAAGAGATTCTTGTAACATTAAAGATGACAGAAAAGCTGTATTTTCAATTTATAAACCTTTAAGACGTACTCATTTTTTTTATCAGTACTTTTATATCACATACAATACATTTCTTTTTCATTTTATTTTTATTTACAAAATATCATTTTTAAACTTAAGTTCTTCAATAAATAAGTTTAATTGAACCGAAGAAGAATGCTTAAGTCAATTTAAACGTCAAGTTATTGTTTTTTTAACCTTTTTGATAATTCAAGCAATAAAGTGCATTCCGTTTAACTATCGCAAAAAAAGACATAAACCTTTTATTTTAAACTAAACTTTGATTAGAAATAAAGATCTTTCGGGTATATGTAGTAAAATTTTCTCAATGAACTGAGTTTTTATAGTAGTTGAAGATCTAAAGTAAAATTTTATACCTAAGGTAGATTTTAATCAAACATCAAAAATTTTTAGCATTAAACTACACATACCAAAAAAATAAATTTATATAGCTTTATACCAAAACAAATTATGCTTTTGAAAAAAAAATATAAAAATGTTTCGCTTAAAATTTAGCTTATTTATAAATTTTAGAAAAACT
>BMAW01113091.1:0-14191 GCA_019974015.1 Nephila pilipes
GATGACGACAAACTGACAGATATTTGCAAAATGGATTGAGTCATCCTAATTAATCGTTTGGATTGAAGCGAGTTCTAGTTAGAATAATAAGAGTTGAATCTGTTATAAACTAGATATATGAATAGGAAAGAGGGATTTGCTGAGCTAAGACCTTATTATTAGAATATAAACTTGGATAATCGAAGTTAAGAGGCTTTCGAGAAAGAAAGCAACCTTACATTTTCTTTGATGCAAAATAAAGTTTATAATCTTTTTCTCACATATCTTCAGTTTGAATCTTGAACTTATTGACAATTTATTTAGACTTTAAAATGATATAGAATTAAGTGATGAAGAAAATGCATCACAACGTTCCCAAATTGTTTGTATAAGCGTTGTTATGTATTTAAAAGCTTGAAAAGTGGTAAAATTGCTTAAAATTACAAATTTATCACATTTTAAAACCATTATTCCAGAAATATTTTCATGACAAACAAGCAATTTAATTATTACATTTATAGCTCGCATTTACATTTTCTTAGCAAAGAAGAGGTAAACGAGATGGGCATACATTGTTTGTCGATCCCTCTTATCTTTTTTGTTACTTTTTAGCTATTCTGATATTTTCTAGTTTTCTTCCTGCAGCAATTGTAAACTTCTTATCTTCTGTTATTGATATTTTTGTCTTCCTTATATTTTTGCGTGGTTTTTTCAGCAGTTTTCTAATTTCCTTTTGAAGAAAGCGTCTTGTGCACAGTTTGTTTGAATTGTAAAGAGGATTTATTTGCAAAAAAAAAGCATTTATTGCATCTAGTTCAGTATATTGTATAATAAAACGCAGTTTATTACAAAATTCCTATTTCCTGTATATGGGACAGCTAATTTATCAGTATTATATACTACACCTTTAGTTCACTATAATATATAAAATTATAACTGGTTTATTTTGTTTCTTATCTGAAATTTTGATAACATGGTGCGCAATGGAAAGGAGAATTATCAATGCATTTGTTTGGTCTATATAAAATGTAAAGCAAAACTCCTCTCCATATGAAACCCCTATAATAAGGAAAATACTTTTCTATAACGTGATATGTATCGAGTATTATTTGGAATGCTAACCATTCAAAAATACTGCTTACTTTTATAAGTACTTGTATTTATATTCATATTAGTGATATGGGTCTTTCAGACCAAGTTATAGATAAAATATTTTAAACATTAAAAAACAATTCTACTAGTCTGAAACAATTAAAAAGAAATTTATCTATTAGAGAAATAAAAAAATTAAGAGATATAATAAAAATAATTGGTATTTATCATGAAATAAATTATAGAAATATGTTAATTAGATCTATTAAGGCTAAATAGGAATTCGATCTGCAGAAATCGTTAGTTCATAAGAGATTGTTCATTCAGTTTGGTTCTTTAAATGGGTCAACTTAAAGGTCTGTTGAGTCTAGTTATCTATATTGATGGTTTGAATGAAGGTACTCAAATATTTATTCAATAGGCATTAATGCGTCGTCGGGATTGAATGAATTATGAAAGGTGATGTTTCTCTTTCCCTCTTCATTATTCGTTGAAAAAAAGGAAGTTTGCAGTAATATTAAGTATTGGATATCATAAGATTTAGAATCGAATTTTCCTATACAGTTTCATGTAGAGGTTAAATACAAGAACGGAAAATAACTTTAGCGTCAGTTTATTGACTATCAACATGATAAATATTGTAGGAGAGATATGTCTTTGACATAAAACTGCGCCCAACATAATTTAACACTAAATATAGGTGAACAGTTTGGGTAGAAGTATTCGTTTGAGATATTTTCAACATGACATAGATAAGAGAAGAAGTATATAAATGATTATTTTAAGCACACAAGGCTAGATTTGATGCTAATTGGAGTACGTTTGGTTCGATTTGATGAGGGCTAAGAAGAACAGAGGTTTTGAAAATCAGTACAAAATGAAAATATAAATATATATTTATTAATGTAAAATTAATGTACTTGCAAAACATGCAAAAATAAATTATTTTAGGAAAAAAGAAATACAGAAATGTAATGCTCCTAATATTTATTAAAATGCAATACACAGCAGAAAAGGATAATAATACTATTGTTTTAAAAAGTATAGTTTTTATTTTATTTCTAATGTGATTGATTATATACTTGGTCCTTTATTGATGTTTAAAATTATAATAGCGAAAATAATTGGCATTATTTTTGCCAAATTTACTATTTAAAAATATTCGCCAATTCGAAAGGAAAGCAAACTTAGAACTATAAGAAACAAGTAAAAGTTGGTAATTTTACAAATTTTCTCTCGTAACGTGTAACTTTATTAATGTCATACTTAATAAAATCATTCTAATCAAATGAAAAAAAAACTTCGTTTAATAATAGTTTTAAATTATTTGTATGATTGTTGAAATAAATCCATAATAATTATTAACAAATTCATTAGAAATCAACCACATAAATGTTTTTTTTAATCTTGTCGTATATTCTTTAATAAAGTATTATTCATATTTTAACTGACATAATTTTTAATGAGTCTTAAAAATAACTTATTATTTGAAGATGCTATCAATTAATTTAAGTAATGAGTGTTAAAGTTCCTCATATATATTTTTAAAATTTAGATATCATTGAGAAATAGGATAATTTTTGAGATTTAGTGAATTCTTTCAGTTATTGGGACCCTAAAATAATCATTTTTACTTGTTTCTTTATAAATTTACGCATATTTACGAAAAGAAAGAAAAAATACTAAGAATTTTGTTCAAATGATTAAGTGTCATGGCATAGTATACATAACTACAGTATCCTATTTTACAATACGTAATCAGGAAGTAGTATTTAATTTTAATGTTATAAATAAACGCAATAGTCCCAAACAGATCCCAAAGGCCAAAAACAGCACCTCAATAGAATGAGTACAGCACCCAAGTGACGGCCATGGTTAGAGTAATATTTTATCTTTTTAGCATATATGTAAAGCCAGGACTCGAGTAGGAGATCTCCGGGAAATCAGGCATATTATGTCATATCGCAAAAACGACATTATATTGTAAAATAAATTATATAAAGTAGTTATCTGTATATAACTCCGCAAAATAACTTTGCCACAATATATTATATTTTTAACCAATTTAAATGAATAGTCGCTCACTTTATTTAAGCTTATTATGTCATTTTAAACATCGAACCACATTCAATGCTGATAGCGTTGCACTTTCAGCAAATTATATAGAGACGAAATACCAACAACATCGAGAGAAAAGGATGATATGCGCTCGAGAGTATTTACAATTGATAGAAATAAAAAATTTTCATATATATCAAACAGGAATCATTATTCTGTTTTCTTTAATTTAAAAATATTTAGCTAAAATACAGAAATGTATTACTATAAACATTTGGGATTTATACATAATAATTAAATAAATAAAGGAACAAAATAATAAATAAGCAGTAATAAAGTGTCTTGTTAAAACATTTACACACCAGGAAATTATAATTTCTGTAAGCAATAAATATTAATGATTTTAAACTAAAGAATTTCATTTACAAATGAATATGAATTTCAAATGCTCAATTCTTCATCTGAATAAATATAAGGATACCCTTTCCTTAATTTTTAACTTGATAAAGTTTCATAGTCAGTTAAAATTTAATTAAAACCAAAGAACGTATATATATATAACTAATTTACATTACTTTATTCTTGTCTAATACATTCAAGAGCATTGAAAACTGCTCACCAAGAAGGAAGCTTCAGATTGAAATGAAACTTAATACACATAAGGTCACAGATGAAAGATTCATTTGATCCCAAAACCAAGACAATTAAACAAATATGAAGTGTAGAATTAGACAAATACAGTACAACTAGAATAGCGCATCGGGTTAGTCTCCTGCTGCAATACATGCTCCAACACGGTCCAGAATTGTATTGATAAGACGTCGGACATTATCCTGAAGAAGATGGGTTCACAAATTTTGAACAGCTACCTCCAAACAATGTACAAAGTGACACTGTAGCATCTGCTGTTTCAGCTAGTCTCGAAAATGCTCAATAGGGGACAAGTCCGGGAAGCGGGTTAGATATAGAAAAGTCTGAACATAACGTAGAGAAACCTAAACTGCTCAAACTGTATGTGTAAAAGCATTGTCTTGCTGAAAAGTCGTAGTGGAAGGTCAGTTAGGAAGGTCTTTTGTGAGGTCGAAGAATCAACATAATGCTGGCCCATTACGTTTCCATGTACCACATTTAAATTAGACCAGCAGCCATAGACGATGCCCCCAGGGCCTTTCTTCTATTGTACGGGCACGCGAAAATGTGGATGGAATTGGACCGTTCACCTTGGGGCTTCCGCACCCTTACGCGGTTATCGTCTGTCACCAAAGCGAACCGGTATTCCTTATTTAACATCTATATTTTGCCATTCTGGGACATTCCAAATTGCTCTGACATAACAGATGGAGTCGCCGATTTTTCGGTGCTAAAGGTAGCACAAGAAAATTGTGCTTCATTTCCAGATTTGCTTCCGCAAAGCATTTGGAAATGGTTTGTAAAACAGCTGGTAGCCCAACATTTGATTGTATCGTGAAACGAGTCTCTGTGGGATCCACGAGCTCTTGTCGCATGATACTCTCTCCTCGTTGACTTTCTGGTCTCTCCAGACCCGGTTCTCCCTACTTGTCACCATCTTGTGGCCACTGTTCCCAACATGTTTTGACTGTACACTCCAAACGATCGATCTGGCGAGAAACATGGCGAGTCGATGAGCCTGTGGTTTTCATGCCGATGATCAGGCCTCTCTCAAACTCACTTAACCGTGCAAAATGTCATCTCATACATCTACCTTACATTCCTCGCTTACTAAAGTCCTCTTATAGTCGGAATGTGATCGTTAAGCATAAGAATCTTCCAGTATGTGACGAATTATATAGGTCCTTTAAATACTTCTGTTTGGGTGAATTCAACTTCAACAAGCGCGTCAAAACTCCAATTTTCTCAGAATATCATTTGTTAAAGTCGTTAAATATTTTTTAATGATACTATTAATATTTTTTGAATAAAGTAGTCTCATGTTTCAGAATAACTGTTTCTGTAACTGTAATGTGTTACAAAAATTACAGTTCCAATATTCATTTCAGACGTTGTAGAAATTTTCTATATTTCAGTATAAAGCGGGTTCAATTGCTTAAATAAGTATTTACTTATGTAGTCAACGAATTATCAATGTGAATTTGAGCTTAATACATTATACAACCATACATTACAGGGATTATCCACAATATTGGGGATTCAAATATTTCAATCTAGATGACAATAAAACAACAGAGGCAGTAAGAGCTCCACAAACACACAGAAAATCTTCAGTAAATAGTCTGAATAGAAACGGTGAAACAACTCATCCCCTAATTTGTAACAATAAATCTGATAGAAGTTAGTAGAATATTTCTTAATTTAACTATATATATATAAGCATTCTACTCTTCCAGTGGGAAGGTTCTGAACAGACAACTATAGAATCACATAGAAAAAGGAATTATTCATACAATTAACAGAAATTGAAGCCTAGTAATGGCAGAAAAATAATAATTTATTTTTTCAAAGACACATATTTCCCTTACCATTATACTATCTACGTGAATGTAAATGTTTATTTACGTCATTCTTATGAGAACACGAGGGATAAGAGAACTCGTAATTTGGAACCTCAGTCAAGTGACGAATACGACACCTGAGCTGATACCTCCCTTTCCAAACTTCAATACCACACCAACGAGAGGATTTCAGAACTTAACCATATTTCACGTGGTATATCTTTAGTTTCAACATGACTCGAAACCAAGACTCGGCGAAAAGAAGGCTTTCCGCGAATTCGCAATTATGACTTCCAGGTTACCACAACAACTGTCTCATTTACAATGATGGCTCTAAAAAAAGTTGTTTTGGGAGACATGTGGAACAGCCAAAGCAAGTTGGTTCTATCATTGTATGCTGAAATTTGTTGAATTCAATTAAAATGAATTTAATCTTGATCTATGGGTTAATTTTGATTTGGTAGCCAGTTGCTGCCGAAATTAAAATGTGATTGGTGCAGCAACGTGTTGTCGTCGGCATTTTTCGTCTAGTTTTCACCATCGATGATATATGGATTCATCAATATATTCTTTAATGAAATCTATTTTCAAAACATTGGGTTACGTCTGGTGAATCTGCTTCAAAACAGGCTCATCGACTGGAAATATTTTGTCTAATAGGTTTGGGGATATGAAGAGAGTCATACTCATGGACTTCGTTGAAAAAGGAAACAAGCTCAATGAACAGTTCTACATTGAGAAATTCTGCTCATATTTCCTAACACTTGTACTTTTTAAACCACGCTCGCAGAGTTTGTCCTCACTATTAACAGTGGTAGTCGTTGGAACAACGAATATTCAACACTAAAATATTTTTTAAACTTTTAACAAACTTAAAATAAAATATAGCAATCTCTACAGCAATCTTAAAATAAATAAATAGTTATATCGATGTTTTACAGATATACAAGAATAGTTTAAAAACGGATGTAAAGCAGGTGAAATCCCTAAGACTTATATAAAGATGTTTATCAAAGATTTCTTTCAATAGCTATTTCTTTTTGATTTATTAAGGAATACATCTTTTTATATTTTAAAACTGAATAACAGATATATAAGTACTTTAAAAATTAAGGAAAATAATAGAATATATTTGTCAATGATTATTTTCATGATTCTTAACTCTACATTTCAAATAACAAAATGGCACATCCTCCTAAATAAGTACGCTTTTTCCAGTGTTATTTTAATTTAAACGCATTCTTAAAGGAATCCATAGTACCTTGTCTAATATGTCTGGAAACAAAATGCATTTTTAGATTTCTGGAACTGATTTTTGTATGGAAAGATAAATAAATTATATATCCTATGAGCACTATACAGCGTTTTTAGACAATTACTTCTTTATATGGAACAGAGAAAAGTGCAATTGGAGTGTAGACAAGACTGTATAAAGAAAATACGTGATATAGACAGTTTATTTGTAGAATAATCTTCAAGATTAAACCTTTTATCACAAATGCCTTAAGAGACTTTGAGATTATTCTTCAGAAATGACGAGAACTTACTAATTAGAAAAGTTTCAGAAAACCCAGTTTAGGTCTCTTAATCGTAAAAGCAGAAATTCGTTGTTGATAAAAGCTGCACTTATACTATAATTAAGCTCAAACGAAGGAAAGTTTGTTAAGTGCAGAAGCTGTTAAGTATTTCGTTTATTTTGATCCACAATTGTTGAAAAATTTCTACGAGAAAGAGAGAGAGCAATTTGTTAATCTCTTAGATTCCTATATAATTGTTTATCAAGGCATTGATTTATGTTCTGTGCTATGTAATAAAAATGATGTAGTGTGCACTTTAATTACTTTAATTTGTTTAGTTTGATTTGAATTGCTTTTATCACGGCATCTTATAACCCGTCTCGCCTGTAGTCTCAAATGTTATTCTAATTATCGGATCAAAATTTCACTGAAAGTTCAAGAACATACTAAGTAAATAAAATAGTCAATTCTGTCTGAATTGTATGTTTATTTATTTGAAAAATAAGGGATTCTTTCCACAGTTAAGTTCCATTCTATGAGAACTAAACAAGTTCTTTAATCTATCAAAGAATGCTCTTACCGGAATAATATGCGAGTACGTTCTCCTATTGCTCCGGCAATCCTAGTCTCACCAAATCTACTATGATCGCCAGAATACTTCCTCACACATCACTCTATTCATTCTTCTTCGTAACCTTCTTTCTCTTAAATTCAATTTTTTGTCGTTTTTATACGACTTGATTATATTTATTCACTCCACTTCCAAACTTTATTTTTTTGCATCAAATATCATTTAATTAGGAAGAAGCTGGAATCTAGAATACTAAATCAGAAAGAAACCTAAGAGGTTTGTCAGAGGGAAGTATTGTGAACAGCGTATGTTACACTTCTCTCTCCGTGCAATATAGTTATCTGAAAATACTTATTGAATTACTTAACTGAAAAAAGAGGAAGGATGGTATATCATAAAACTAGTTTATGCCTGATATTGAGTCCGAAACTGGAATAAGTAATTTGTTTTGCTATATATCTGTTTTTTCTTTTGATTTTCAACCTATAATATTTTTGTAGACAATATTTTTCTTTATTAAGATAAATTTTGAGAACTTTTTCATTGCATTAGTTTTGTTTTTTCATTGTATCTTTAGTGAATATATTTGTTATATCTCCATGGAATACATTTTTTTTGTATATTTAGTTATTCTCTTTAACATTAAATTGAAGAGAAACAAGGATTAAGATAAAATAAAAATGAATAAATAAAAATAAACTTATTTTAATAAAAAGAAAATAATAAATATCAATATAAAAATGTGCAAGTAAACATAAATATAACAAATAAAAATTGATCATAAGTAAAAGGAAACAAAACAAAGGTAAAAGAGTAAATAAATCAATGCATTTAAAAAAAAATGTATGTAAACATACGTGAAAAAGTAAATAAACGTAATTAAGAAATGCAAACAAATAAATGTGTTAGTAAATGTATAAATATAAATATAAATCATAAATGAATGGAAATAAATAAATTGTTTAATTGTTGAAAATATAATGAAAAAAAGACAGCAATACACATTTAATTTTTTTCTAGTTTTTCTTCAATAACACATAGAGTGTAATATTTCTCTCATCATACCTCGCCGAAATATTTACAGATTCTTATTCCTAAAAATGCGCAATTCATAAATTGAAATTCTGAAAAAAAAAAAGATCCTAGTGACGAAGGAAATATTATATAGAGAGCATTCTAAAAGTAATAAAAGGCTACCAGCTTTACGATGCAATTCGAAAAAGAAATTGACTCATAAGCCATGTGCTTTTTGGGTTTCGAGCAATCCGTAAGACGAATTCTAGCTGAAGCCCATCGGAATAGTAGATGGGAAAAAAATCCCCTCAATTTTCTGTAGCTTTTAGATCAGACTGATGCTCACCTGACTTATCTTAATAGAGTGAGGCCTAACATGGCTGCCATCAATGCCACATTTCTTAGCAATAAGAATCTTTCAGCAGATGTTATTCTTTCAGCAGGGGGGAAAGGAAGAAAATAGTAAAAATTCTTTATTGCGAAATCGCTGAACGTTATTTCACTCTATACAAAAACGAAATATTACAATCAATTTGAATATGCTTTAAAGTTGATAGTTGATAATTTGAAAAAGCTATAAAATCCCTCAGATTTCTGATTATTATTTTAGGAATATTTGAAGAAAATAACGTTTTTATTCGCTGTCATAACGGCTTTAAAAAATCTATCTTGTGTTGTCTTAAAAATATAATATAAATAAATTTATCTTAAATCTAAGAAAAACTAAATAAATATATCTTATGACATATTAAGTACAAGATAAATATATATCTCAAATATTCCACAGAGATGAAAAATACACATCTATGATACAAATTTTATAGAATAGCATGTAGTCGATTCCAGATCAGGAAATGTTCTGTAACATCTTTGCGTTCATACATTTACATTTTAAATAGCATGTTGAGGAAAATGAAGTAAAAAAAGTCAAACTTTAAACATCAAAGAATTAAGGATTATTCTGAATGTAGTCACCAAATACATTTTAAATAAATTTGTATGTGTGTGTGTGGTGTACTTTAAAGTAAGATATTTGACTTAGTTTCAAAAGCTCAATTATCTTTATCGAATGTATAAAAAAAGCTTATCCAAAATGGAAAGACTTCTTTTCAGAAACACTTAAATTACGAGGAGGTATCGTAAATTCTTAATTATTACTAAATTAAATAACTGATATCTTGATAAAATTTATATTCTGTGCATTCATTGACTCTTCCGTACATAATGTTGCAAATTGCAGCTATTAATGTTGTTGTGGATTCGGAAACCCGTAAATTGAAAGTCTGCAGTATAGAGATGATAGCGATCAATCTGCTAAGTTTTAATATGACACCTTTCGAAATGTCAAGAATTGCTAGGAGAATTCTATAACTCTGGATGGTGACTGTATTAAGTCTTAAGAATAATAAATAAAAATTAAATTTTTTCTCGATTATTTTAGAAATAATTAAAACCTTACAATATTGTGGGTTACTTCAATCTACGGTTAGCTGAAAGCTATCAAATTAACATTAATAGCCATAATTTACATCACATACATAAGAATAAATTAATATACATGAAGTTTATATAGTGGCCTCAGTTATACTGTAGTAATAATAAAACTTTACGGTACCCTCTTATACTAATTTCTCATTCTCATGTCACCAATAAACAAAGAATTATCATGTTAATATACATTATTTCTTTTTAGTTGACCCAATGGATTTTTTCCGCGAGCAGTATTTCAAACAATTCACCTTTTAAATTTTGTGAGTCTTGTAGTGCTAAGTTCCCTGAACCCTGCATCGAGAACTCTCTAGAAAACAGTTTTGTTTGGAGGTAAATAAGAGAAAAAGGACGAGATAAACGAACTGCTATGTGAGAGGAACGCTACTATGAAAATCATGCTAATTTGGGATACTTACTTCTGTATTAAACTTATCTGACAATATTTAAAGTGTCGAGCGTATTAAAGTTTAAAAGAATTTAAATTTGTATTATTGTAATAACTTAAGCCCATCGGCATATTTAACAAACCTCAAAGCATATAAGTGAAAATCCATTTGTATTAAAACGGTTAAATAATTTACAAAATATTCATCACAAAAAAACAATAAATTTCATACTTATATGATCCTTTATCAATACATTTACATATTCAAATCTAAAACATTTTTTCTAATATATTATCTTCACATATACATTCAATAATATTATAAGAAGCACTAGCTTTATTTCTATAATGATCAGGATTCAAGGCAAAGAATTGTTTGAATTAGATATTAACTTTTACTGTCATTAAACATATCTAAATAATGTTTCACTTAAGTGTTCTTAAGATTTCAGTAGAAAAAAATATGATTCTTACATGTTTAGAATCTAGAAACTACAGAACAGTTTAAATTTGTTGTCATATCCTACCGTCCTGAAGTCTCCAAATCAGTGGGTTAGTAGTATTTGTATATCAGACAGAGACATTTTATGTCAAATATATTATAATAGGGTGAGAAAAATATTCAGAGACAAAAAAGAAATATAATAGACATTGCACTAAAATGTTACTGAAAAATGCGAATATTACTCGATAAGTTTTCAGAAACCGAGTTTGGATTAGAACAATTGTTGGGTCGGGTACAGAATAATTGCTACACTCTGCAGCAAGTTCATAACTTCAACTCGTTCTATAACTTTCAGTTTTATAAATGCTTGGGTAGTTGCAGTTTAAGCCTTCCAATTACTGATGTAAACCCCTTAAAAGAAAAACCTCTGCTCCTTTACTCATTTTGATTTTGAAATAAAGGGCGATCTTAGTTATCAATAAATTAAAGTTAATGTAATAACATATTAACAATAGATATGCTTAGAAATTATATTTAAATGAAAATTATCTGCTATTAAATTCTTATATAGTCTAGAAAATGTATTTATATATTCACAAAGGGCACGTTACAGACTTAAAATGTTCACTTGCATCAAGTTGGAGGGGATTCAGAAATAAACATGTTGTAAAGGTGATTTTTACAATTCAATTACTCTAGACGTCTGTGTCTAGCACTAAATATGAGCAATAATAAGAGATAAGATCGTGTTTTTGTATCCATCTTTGTAAAGGAGTAAAAAAGAATAAGAAAGGGAAATACTGTGGCTGACAATTTATCGTATATGATTGTGATGAATATCGTGGGAGTAATCTTTCCTTGACATAATACTGTATAGAATATGCTGTAATTCCAACTGTAGGTGAATAATCCAATTCCTTGTTTAGACCTTTCTGTACCAGATGGATCAGAGAAAAATTAGGAAAGATTATTTTGATCACATTAGGCTGGACTTTTTCCAGACTCAATAAAACCTCCTTTTTTTAGATGACCTAAAGAAAGAGATCTACCTAGATATTGTATCAGTTTATCATCATAATTATATTTATATTTATATAAAAGGAATGCTTATTTGTGAAATATTGAAATAAATTAGGGAAGATAGTAAGAAAACATAAAAACGATACTTTCAAAATCCTCAAGCCATAAAAAATACGAAAACGAAATCTCCTTTTAGATATTCTAGCGTTAAACTAAATAAATTTCTTCTTTTGTTAACTGCAAGCATATTTGACCTTCTTGTGAACTTTTGAGCCCTTACTAAGTAAGCTAAATCACATGAAGTTTGCAGATATACTATTGGAAAACCTATTAACTCTAAGAGAAAGAATTAAATTAAAAAAGCGCTTTAAAAGTAAATTCTTGAAAAGTAGATGCAAGTTATTGCAAAGAAATTTATAACATACTGTTAAGATAATATTTTTGTTTCATAAAATATACGTTAAAAATATTTATTCTAAACGTGTTCGTCATAGCGTTCGGGATTGTCGAAAGATCTGAATTATTGATTTCTTTTATTCCTTCCTACTACTCCTTTAAATAGTAAGAAAAAAAATTAAAAAATGTAAAAATAATAAATATCCATCAGTATTGATGATTAAATTTAATGAATTTTGCCAGTTACAAAAAATGAAAAGCGTTGAATGGCCCAGTTCTATATTAATATCCCATAAACAATATATTGAAAAATATTTTCGTATTATGAATACAAGTAGATAGCCACGAATATATGGATGACGGAATGAGAAGGAGAATTGTAGGAATATTGGAGACTGGCCAATCAAGATGCATCAATTTTTAAGAGCGCATTTGACTCTGGGTTTCTATAAACGAGCAACAACGGTCATCCACATAAGGCTCAAGGTCAACAATTTACTAGAAAGTGTGAATATTCGTCGCATGGATTGATCAAATAGATCTATTGATATTATCACTTCGAAGCAAATCTGGCACGTTCTTGGTAGAGAAATTGCATCTCTTCAATCCCCTCCGAGAACCATCCGGAGCTAAGAACTGTCTTGTTGCAGAAATGCAACCAACTGCCATAGAAACTCCTTAACTGTATCCTGTCTAGTATGCTGCCATCTTATGCTCTACGTCTGGCAGTGAGAAGGCAACATATCCTGCATTTAACTCATTTTCAGTTCTACATCACAATGTGGATTTTGGACGTTCCTGCACTATGCGCTTTACTGATAATTATACGTACATAAAATTATTTTTCAATAGTGCTGCTTCTTCTGTTATAAACACCAAATTATATTCATACCAAATTTGACATAATGAGCAAAATTGTTGTCTTAATTTCGCTCGCGAGTGCAATTCAACAACAAATATTTATTTCTTAAGCAAATGATCACTATGCACATGGCCTTTATCCCTCAGCTTTGATGACACCAAAATGAACATTCAATATAAAAATATAGCAATTGTTTCATAAACAGAACAACGTTTTGAAGACTAAGGAACAATTCCATTTTCTAGCTAATGAATCGTGATGAAATTTCACTTTAAAATTCAAATACAGAATCACACACATCTATTTACAATTTAATCACTTAATCATTATTACACAATTTCAGTTTCTACAGTTTGTACCATTCTTACTAATAACATTCTGAAAAGTAATTAAGTAACTAAATAGTATATTTCTTAATATATTAATGCTTTTATAACTAAAGGTACTGAAGGTTTTCTAGTTCTTTTTGTCAATGATTCGAAAGAAAATCAGTTTATTGCAAACAGAATGGCAATAATTAAACCCAGAGATAAAAATAATAAATAAAACTATAGGGATTTCATTGATTGCTTCTATACCTCTCATTTAGAAGGAACATGATGGCTATTTACGATGATTCTTGTAATTCTGAGCTTTCTGTCATATGACAAGGACGTCGAGCTGGAATGTCTCTCTCTAAACTTCTATACCACGCCAATAAGGAATTGAGACCTCGATAAAATTTAACGTGCATCAAAGGCAGGTATTTAATAACAACAGGATTGGAACCCACGACTCGACGAAAACAACGCCGGAGGGAAAATTACTACCATGTCCAATCGGCTATTGGGGTCACTAAAACTCTAAATAACACAAAGGTTCAAGAAATATAAAATGTATTCAACTTTCCG
>BMAW01113097.1:0-13347 GCA_019974015.1 Nephila pilipes
AATATCAAAGATTTCTTTTCACAGTATAAATCTTTAAACTTCTTACATCATTCAGTTTTTCAGTTGTCATTGAATTGAAGAATCATTTACATTAAATCAAGTTTACGAACTGTTACTGGCTTAACTATTCCTGTTTGTCCATAATTATTGACTTGGAATAAAACTTGAATTCTGTGACTCAAGATAATATTTCATTTAACAAAATATCCCAATATTTCCGAAATCTATATCTTAAGAATGAAATCAAATAAATATATTCACATACTCTTATGTATATGAGAGGGTGATTCAAAAAAATTCATGTTCTTGGAAACAAATGGGGTTACTAATGCAATTTGTTATTGCTATTGTGTGCTGTCATCTGTTAAAGGACGTCAAAAATTTGTCATTGATTTATTTGTTATTTTTTATTTGATATCCATTTGCTTCCAAATTAAAATTTGATTGCTTTCGCGTTGAGTTGTCACCTTCGACAAGATATGGATTTATTATTGAACACCGGAAACCAATTAACAATTAAAATAATGGATTGCTTGATTGAATCTACTTCTTAGAAGGCGAAGACAGTTTTATTGACCTAAATATTTATAGTGAAGATTTGTGTGGACGCAAAAGCGATATACTCATAGATTTCTTAGAAAAAGAAGAAAGGATCCATTTGCAGGGCTACAGAGAATTTTCCCTTTTCTATCATAAGTACTGTTTTGAACCTTCATCGTAAATACATTAAAGCACTTTTATGTTCTTATTCAAATAACGTCATTATGTTTCCAAGTGCCTATCGGATACATTCTCTGCTCACAAAGTAATACGAAACTATTCACATCACATAGATTAAACTCATTAACAAAATTCATTAATTTCGAAATTATATTTAATCGTTAAAGTCCAGCTTTGAATTCTGAAGCTCCTTGCGTTTCAATTGACGTACATTGTTTCACTATTATCCTCATAACGAATCGTGAATATGAATTGAAAGGTCATTGTTTCATAAGCGATAATAGAGAACTGACTCTCCCAAATAAGAGATATAGAATATTATGCTACGATTGTTCAGCAGAATTAATCGTAGATGCTTCTCTATCAATTATATGTATGATAAATGAAACATACAGTATTTCTCAATTCAGTTGGAACGATAGGTTGCTTTTGGCGTTTAGTTGCAAGTAAATTGACGAAGATATAATTTCATTTCAGGACTTATACAATATTATTGTGAACCTCTGAATGAATAGTAGAAAATGTACAAATAATAGGGTAAATATATTTTGTTTTGTTTTGTTTTGAAAGGAATAGGATGATCTTTAAAGGATCCGAGCTTTGTGTTCAAATAGGTAAATGAAGTAAATAGTATTATTAGTATTATATAGCACTAGCTAAAGTACCAGCCCTTCACGCGGGTGAATTGAAAAATATAACAATTCAGCTCAAAGAATTAACTTTTTTTAAAATTGTGACTAATTTTAAGTGAACATTAAATTAGTGTCAAAAGGAAGAATGATTTAGAAATAAAATATCAAAGTCAAACATATACATTTAATGAATCAAACAATAAGATAGAAAAAGACGTAGTAAATAAATAAAAACTAAATATTTATTGACTATATGAAATTTGACAACTGAATATATTAATTAGTTTCATAAGATAAAAATTCACGATGCTGAATTTCAATCGAATGAAAAAAAAAATGTCTGAAAAATAAACCGTGACTAACAAAAAATGAAACGAGTCAATTTAGAGCATGAAGATTCTGAAAATAGAATCAAATACACAAAAATATTGCAGATTCATAACTTGAGAATACATCACTTCCTATATAATCCTGAACGTCACCTTCCCAACAGTGCCTGTAATATGGCATTTTGCACAATTAAAGAAAATTATTATATGCTCTCTACACAAACACACACTTCAATGGAATAAAGTAGTCTATCAATTCAAAACGGTAAGTTTTTTGTAGTTTTAGTTACTTCTTACGTTTGAACTTTTTTTGCGTATAGAGCATAAAATTTATACAATAATGTATAACTTGCTGTTTAATCACGTTTTTTTAGGTATATTTAGAGTTTGGCGTTTTTAATAATCCTGTGGTCCGATATTTACAAGAGTATGATCCGATATTGTCGGAATGTAAGAGAGTACTTTAATATCATTTATTATGAAAAGAATTTAACAATACAATTAAAAAAATATAATTGTGGTGGTAGTCATTAATTATAATTGCGACTATAATGAAAGATGATTTAATTTTATCGAAGTAAAGTGGATACTCAGCAGAGTTCCAAATAAAAAGGTTTTGAAAAATATTTTATTAACCTATTTGTCTGATGGATTCCAGATGTTCTTATTCTTATGATACCCTTGATAAATTGTTTCAAAACTTCATCATCATATCTTCCTCTTTCGTCCGTCATTCAGTCACACAAGCAAAATATTTATCTGTTTACCTTTCAACATCTCCGTGCACCCACTAGTCCTTTACTAATCGACCTCTTCGATATGTTATTTTCCCGAATTTATATTCATTCAATACCACAAATACTCCATATACTCCAAGTTGTGAACTATTACCATTCACATAAATCAAATAAATTTTTCTGTTTCTACAAAACAAATATCAATCAACAACCTCTGGGTTGTGAATCTTTATTTCACTCGTGTAACAAGCTTATTCATGCACCTTCTAAACCAAAATCTTGTTACTCAGAGAGCATCACACAAGCTCTAATGGCTTTGGGAAAACTTCAGCCTCTCCTTACGCTTTTGTAACCATCATGGGGTTTAAATACTTATTTCTTGCAGCCTCATTTATATCCATTAGTCGTGCCTTTCCTTTCAAACAATCGCATGCTCTCGATACAGTTTACAACATTCAAAGTGGCCGCAATTATTTCCACATTCATACTCCATTCCACAATTGTATGTTTTCCTTTCACTTCAAAAATCACACAAGGCCTTAGTCGTGCATTCACTCACCTTCAACCGTAGTTGAGATTTAGATTTGGGAGAAAACGCGTTAATATTTAGCAGGTGGCCTAAAATAGATAATCAGAGTATTTAAAACTATTGAATTCAAAGAATAGATAATACAGAAAAAAATTCATAAAAAACAGTCAGCTTACAGCGATACATATAAATTAGATTAATTAATTATTTTAACTTATTAAATAGACTTCGATAATAAGTATATATCACTCAGAAATCAACTAAGTTTCGAAAATAAATCAATTCATATAAATATGTAAACTATGTCTCGGGTAGGAATCAGAATATTAAAAAGCAATATAATTCATGATATTAAAAATATTAGTTCAATAATAGTATTATACGACAATACGCAGCCTAAAAATAACAGTAATTGAAATGAAAAATAAATTAGCAAAAAATAATTAAAATCAGTTAGCCTTAGAATCATAAAAAGTGTTCAAAGCAGAATGTGACAGGCAGCTTAAAACAGAAATAGAAAGTTTGTTGAATAGGTTTCTCGGGAAAAATTAAAAATAATACAAAACAAACTACTAATTTAGAAAATTTGCAGTAATAAGATCAAAAATAGTTAATACAGATAGTTTATAATTGAAAGAGAAATACTTAATTTTAAATAAGAATAACCGCTTAGTATAAAAATAATAAAATTCATGAAAAAAAAAATTAAATTGTCAATAAATATAAATCAACTCGAAATAGAAAAAATAAATTAAAATTCATAGTAATGCATTAAGAAAACTATTTTGGGAGCATAAAAGAGGCTTACTTTTTTTGAACAGGTCCGCTTGTTCAGAAACAAAACAGGAAATTGTTGCCAAAACAATAATTTACTGTTTACAAACAATATTTTCTTAAGAGGGTTTAGTCGAAAAAGAATCACAATTATTTTGCAGAAAATAAATAATAATATAATTAAATATTCCTACTCTCCATAATGCAACAAAAAACAGATAAATCTAAGTCAAATCATTTGTAGGAAGCAGGTATACTATGACGTCAGAGTTACTTATAGTGAAGTCAAAGACGTTATAACAGGACGCATTATGAGCAAGACTTGTGCAGTGAAGACAAAATGTGCCACATAGGTCCCTTTAAAATTAAATTTTAAGACTTATGAAGCGATTTTCGAAAAAAGACTTCGACGTCCGATCCATAGATTCTTTGTAATATATTTTGTGTTTTGTAATCTTACCGCAACATCGTCCACACATGCACACACGAAAAATCTTCATTTTAGTATTAACGATTCAATTCGTTCCATTTCAAAAGCAGTAATGTATATATATATAATTTAGAATGTTCTCGGTTGTAAACTAAAGAATTTACCCCCTAAATATTTGAAATAAAAGTAAATTTGTATCAATTGTATGTAGTATATATTCAGAGTTACTAGCTTAAAGTCTTAAAATTATAGTTTCAAAAGAGATTTTGTTTTACAATTTATTTTATATATTACAATAATCATTGCTTTTAAAACTCAAATATATCTTTACATTTAATCAGTCGTTACTTTCAAATGGATAAGACTCCTGGTACGAAAATAAATAAAAGGAGTTAAGATTCATAAAAAATTGACTTTTAGAATAATATTTTATTCTGTCTATATAACAATAGTAGTGGTTATGGCGGTGTTTTTCGTTGGTCACAGGCTCGATCCTTGATGCCACTAAAGACCCGCCGTGTTGCCGGGGCTGATGCTGTCTTGGCTAAATCTGTCTTGGCTCAATGTCCCCCATTGGCGTGGTGTGGAAGTTAGGAGAAGGGGATTATGTGTCAAGTGTCATCCTCGTCACTTGACCGAGGTTCAAAATTACGAGGTCCGTCGCCACTGACCATCATGTTACTTCTAGTGCGACTTTAATAAAACCAAACCAAATCAAATCTATCTATATACATATTTAGTTATTTATTTTTGAAAAGTATTTAGAAAAATTTATCATTTGTATTTATATTAATTTATGGGTGTGTGTTTTAGATGTAACAAATCCAAAATTTTTAAATTATTTTCGCATACGAGTATATTCAAATAAAGTAATGCAAAAAAAGGAACTGAAACATTTAAAAAACTGTCCTTTATGTTAAAAATGTTTTATAAAGATGTATCGAAGTATTTGTTTTAACATCGGAGAATTCAGGTATTATATAATCCCCGTTTAAGTAATTTTGTTGCACACATACACACAAAACATGCTTTAAAATTTCCTACTGTTATGGTATCGAAATTGCATGTCTTAAGAGTAAAGTTTATAACTAACAAAATTAATGCGGTTCTTATCATTATTTTAGTCTTAAAGAAAGAAAATGAAGAAAAAAATTGTACTCAATAGATCAATGCATCAATCAGATATTTGTATTTACAAATAAATGTGTAAAATATGAAGTTAATTTTTTACACTTATCTTTTCTTACAATAAAATGTAAGGCGATTGTATATCTAATTAAAATCGTAAATTAATTTCTTTAATTTATTACTGAATCCTAAATGTGTGAAAAATTCTTGTTAATTTTACAAATTCAAATAACAATTTTCTAATTCCGAAAAATAAAAATAGATACAAATGGACACTTTATGGGTAGTAAATATTTATTTCAAACAAACACGAAAAATTGAAATTCCTCGTTTATACACCTAAATTCTAATGCTGAATAAATAAATCTGCGATACAGAATTCCAAAATAAATAATCAAACGACGCTGGAAATTATTTCCTTACATTTTTATTACCCTGGTATCATTAAGGTTTTAAGAATTATTTTAACAATATGACCGATGCATTATAAAATATTTAGATACAACATAAAACGTATCAAAATGCGTCATAAAATGTTTATTTTATAACTTGGAACATTTTCGAATTTTATTATTTCTATAAATTCAGACATCTCTCTTGTTAATGTAACATTAAATGGCTAAGTAAATTTTATTTAATTTAATTGGATGGGAATATTCTAATTTCTGTGAACATAATAGAAGTGTTAGCAGACGATCAAGCAGAAGAAAATAACAGTAGAGAATATAGAGTTAAATAAATTTACATTACCAAAGAATAATTAACAAAATTATTAATTTGTTTCAAGTTTATTAATTGGATCTAGAGGAGCACAACTATAAACGCTTCATACTGTTACAAAAGAGTTAACATTTTTTTTCCAACATCCAGTGGAACTATAAACTTCAGAACACTGCTCACTGTTGCCATAAAATTTAAAATGAATTTATAAAATACATAAACAATGATAAATAATAAACAAGAGCAAAAACTTGAATAATCATTTTCTTAAGAATATTATAGGAAAGCAAATAAAAATAAAGCATGCTTAAAAACTAAATTAATTAATTAATATCGTCTGAATAAAAACATTATGAAGACAAATAAACCTACAAAAATAAAATTAATTGCATTTCACAAATAAAAATATAATAAAAGCAAAAATTTTTAAAAATAAAATAAGTTAAATAATAAAAATAAGAAAAATTGAAATTAGCTTTTCTGATTTCATTTTAACATGTGCTAACATTTTTTATCCATTCACATTCTTGAAAAAATAGAATTTTTCAAAAAGAATATTAATTAAAATAAATTAAGTGTACTTCGAAACCCCAGGCTTTACAGAATCAATTACTGTGAAGAAAAGAAAATATCTTCTTCTAGTTCCTAATATATTTTCACAACCACAAGTAAAACAGCCTAAAGAACACTGTTGACGACAACAACAAAAAAAGACGATTCGGCTATATAAATCAGTTATTAAATTCAATATTAAGGCGTGTGAGAAAAATGTAAATTATTAAAGCAGACAATAATCTCTATTCAGATACTAAAATATGAGCAGTCGATAAAATATTAAATTAAGTATATCTCAGCAATGTAAATATACCTTAAGCAAACTAAGAGTAATTATTACAATCATAATGTACACAGGTGTTCAAGATTAAAAGAATTTGCATATTTTATAGAATTTCATGAAGAGAATTGAACAAAATGTAAAAATACTGTTTCGAAACAAAGATACAAATCTTGTACGTCGAATACGTAAGCATATACATGTATAGGGGTGGAACAAGTCATAAAACAGGATTTATAAGAGCGTATGCCAAAATCCGCAAAGCGTTCGGTAACACATTTCGTCTAATTTCTTAGAGTTTTTTTGCAGCAATAGCTTACATTAAATTCAAACAGGTAAGTGTGAGTAACTACCAACGTTAAGAGGATGGAATGAGGTGGCGAATTGTGGATAGACTAGAAGCAGGCCAGTCTCAAATCCAGATTTACAGAGAATTCGATTTAACGTCCAGGATCGTGTCCAATTTATGGAAACAGTTCCAGGATATCTGATCCGTTCAGACAAAGCCTGGGAAAGGCCGTCCAAGAGCCTTGACTGCCAGAGAAGTAGCCATTTGTCCATTACAGCGAGGCGTAACAGGAATGCTACAATTCTCAGATCTTTCATGACTTGTATGCAGCCACAATAACCCGAGTTCAAGGGTGAGTGTTTCCAGAAGACTTCATGAGAGAGAACTGTTTGCAAGCAGACCTGTTATTTGCATCCTACTCAATTCTGCGACAGGAGAGTCTGCTTGGTTTGGTTTGGTTTTTGTTAACATCATACTAGAAACAACACAAGGGCTATTGGCAATGGACATCGTAATTTTGAATCTTGGTCAAGAGACGAAAACGACACCTGAGATGGCATCCCCTCTCCTAACTTCCACACCCAGCCAAGGGCAGATTTTGGGCCCGAAAAATTTTACTTGCAACAGCCTCGGTTATACGGCGTTTTTCTGACATCAAGGCACGAACTCACAACTCAACGAAAACCTCCGGCCCCGAGTCCGAAGCCATGACCACTAGGCTACCGCAGTCGGTGAAATTTTGCTTGAAATGATGCAGAGATCATACAGATTAGAGCATGAATCAATGGGTGACCGTTCTCTTCACTGATGAGTCCAGGTTCAGCCTAAACAATGATTTTCGCTGAAATTTCATATGGAGAGAACCAGGGACCCACTACCTGCCCTCCAATGTCCAAGAAATCGACCATTTCGGCAGTGGAGGCTTGATGGTCTGGAAAGGCATCATTTTGGTGGGCCGAACCCCCCCCCCCATGTCTTTGAAAGAGACACTGCAACTCTTGAGAGGTATAAGGGAGAGGTCTTGGAGCCATATATCCGCCTTTTCAGGGGGTCCAATTGGTCCTGATTGCCTTTAAATGAATGATAACGCGAGGGCCCATAGAGTATGCCTGGGATGCTCTGGGGAGGGCAATTGCAATTCGCAACCCCCTCCGAGAACCATCCAAGACCTGAAAACAGAGTTGCTGAATGAGTGGGACCAGTTGCCACAGGAACTCATAAATTCCCTTATATCCAACATAAAATCACGTTGCGAGGCTTATGTATCTGTAAGAGGAGATCATACCCCTTATTAACGCATTTTTTTGTTCTATTCTGCAACTGCTGTTTTATATCTTGCGACTCCTAGGAATGTTACGCACGATAATGCGTGCATATTATAACTGTTGAATGGTTTTTTTTTATTTATTATTATTATATCAACCCTATTTACACACATAAAATTTCATTAAAATCTGTCCAGTAGTTCTGGAGATAATCGGAAAAATCTCTTAATTTTGAACTCCAGTGCATTATAATATTAATCCTTTGAACCTAACACCACATATCCTTTGTTTTACGCCCACGCATTTTTGTTGATAAAATTTTCTCGAAAAAACAACATATTAGCACGTATTAGAAATTCAACAATTTTACTACAAATTAGAAGTAATATTTAAGCATGAATACTTTTTCACAATGGAAAGAAATATAAAGTATATAATTAAATTCATGATCCATTTGAAAACATGTTTTAAAAAATAAGTACACAGAAAACATTCAACACTTGCTCTCGTATTTGTGACCTAATTTTTGTACAATATAATCCCGCCGTAGAAAAGTTTCTTTAAGATTCCAACACTTATTGGTTTAATAATTATCAAAAAATCGTACACAATTTAATGTATTTTTCTCGAATATTTTCCTACAGAGAATATTCCAGTTATTTTTTTATAATTTTATTAACATTTTTAGTGCCAGATACAGTTTATTTTGTTGAACCTCTTGTTTGTGATTTTGATTAATAAGATAAATTTCTTTTCCATGGAGGTAAAACAATTGCGGAAGTCAAAGGAAGTGAACATTCTGAATTTTAGTAATCCGCAACATTTGTTAATTCTATTCCAAGTGTGTTCACCGTAATATTTTGCTGTTTAAAATTCAAGCCCAATTGATAATTCTATAAATAATGATATAATTCTGAGCTGGAATGACTGAAAATATGATTGCGATTGTAAAACAGCTATAAAATAAGAAAACAATGCGAAAGTACGATAATAATCATTTTTGTTACCCGAAACGACAGTTTCAAAGAAAAGAGTTCATACTTTAAACAAAAACAAAAAAAGAGATGCTACAGTTTAATAAGGTATGTAGTCATCTCTGACGGCTGTATAAGCAACACAACGATTTCACTTGCAATAACATTGTGGAAGAGTTGTAGGCTCAAAGAGTTCCAAACGTCACGAAGAGCGTTTTTCAATTTTGGAATGGAGGTAGCGAAAGATCTACAAGTTATCTTCTGAGAATATTCCACAAATGTTCTATAGAATTCAAATCAGGTGAGTGAGAAGGCCCCAACATGCGCTTGATTATTTCAAAAAGTTTCAGTTTCAAGAAAGTCGTCGGTGAAGACAGAACCAACAGCAGCAAGAGACTCAAGAACTTCATTTCTATATTTTTAACAGTCACGGACCACGTCTTAAAGTTATTCAGATCTGTTCGAACATCCAACATGATGACAGTCCACAACATCACTCCCTTAACGTCAAACGATGTCTTTCTGTGTTGTTCGATTTATGCTTAACTTTTTGACTCCATATATGTTTATAGTTTTTAATGTACGGATATGAGATTAATTGACTTCATAATTTAATTTTTGATTGTAGGTCAACCTATCAAATAAGTACAAAATTTTCATTGTAGATATGAGCATATATAACGGACCTATACCGATAAAAATAATGCGGAATTACCGTTAACAATTTGTGGCTAAAATTTGTAACTTTTACCGATATTGTAATCTCAAACCAGCAATCCTTTTTATACTTGTAGTAACAGTGGAGCCAGACATTTCAGATACATGTAAATGCTACCTCAGTATGACAATCATTTAGTTTGTAAGGGGCAGCTAATTAATTAGCAAAACAATCAAAAAAATACTTCCCTCTCTCACTATATTTTTTCTTTATTTCAAAATTGTGTAAAAATGATATCGCTTAAATTACGTACCGAGGAAAACAAAAAAAATGTGTATAACTAAAACCGAATAATCGTAATGACATTTTCTCTTGTTGCCACGGAAAACAATTTCATTGAATTTCTTCCGAGCAAAATAAATTCTGAAAATCAATTGTGGTGTACTTGTAGAGATTTAAAAATTGCTGCTTTTCTTTTCTTAGGTTAATAGTTATTTTTAACGAAACATTGTTGCATTTTCGTGTGAAACAGAAAAGAAAAGAAACCAAAATTTTTGCATAAAGTGTATATGCATATTCCGTGAACGATAAAATATAGAAGTGAACAATAATATTTTGTTCAGATATATTAAAATAAATGCAAACGATAAATTATTAACTTGAATATATTTTAAGCTAAATGTATTTATTGCTGAAGTAAAATGAATTTATTCTTACATATGTTTTATCTGAAACCAATAAATGAAACACCGGTAAAAAACGAGTTTTTAAAACGTGGGTTTTCTTTCAAACTTCACACTTTGTGTAGCATGATATTTTGTACCTCAAATTTTTCTAACCTTCACCTGACTTGAAATGGGATAACAATGTTACGAACAAATGTTGATGCTCTTCCACAACGCTTCACTTATACATGAAAAGATGGGCTTACAAAATGTCACCAGTTTCCAAAACAGAATTTAAGCAATGACCCCCTCACCTTGGCGAAGGATTAGGTGATTTGGTGAGAAACTTGAGGTAAAATTTTAATTTTTTAAATAATTAGTTTTAATCAATTAGTTTTTATTAATTATAATTAAATTAACGTATTGTTATCTAAAACAATAATATATAGAAAATTTCAGTTCAATTGAGCTCTTTAAAATGTCAGAAAAAAAGCTTTTAAAGTTTTGACTCAGACATAGTTATAATGTGAGTGAAGAAAACACATTAAAAAGATTGGAGAAATTTATTATGACATATTTCGTGAAAATTAAGTTCATTGTCAGTGGAAACAGGCACCAAACATATATGCAAAAGATTTTACAGTAAAATTCTGAAAATTTATTGGGTGAACATATCGTAGTTCAATGAAATAGTAGCCTCTTTAGGGGCTAAAAATAAATGAAACATTATATTCAAAAATTTCTAAAATAAAAATAGAATGCTAATATTTTTGTCAATATTTGATTACTAGTAGTATACGATATTTCTAATAGTACAAAAGGTAGGTTAATGTTAACATCTTTTAAAACAATGCAAAAAACATTATCAATAAATAGATAACAATAAAAAAAACGTTACAAAATTATAGAGGTATTTTCATATTTAAGTTTTAGGAATATTTTTCTGCAAACGGAAATACATATGGAAAAAAATCCTCAATTTGAGTACTAAAAAATATTATCTTTCGTTTTTTATTTGGGTGTTTTGGCGAGATGTTTCCAAGGCATGCTTACGAACTTTAAATTGCTAGAATTTATATCAAAAGAAGAAAACCTATAAATTTTTTCAACCAAATAGCAAACTCAATTTCCAATAAAATCTCAATACATTTTATAAGAGACCATCATATAAAATGGGGTATTTCCTCGCTGTTATAGTAAGAAATGTTTAAAGGCAATATGCTAACTCAAAAATAATAATGATTATCTTAGTTTAAATTTAATTAATGGCAATATTCTCTAAAATTATTTATGTATCATTAAATTACATAACATCAAAATAATCAAGTTATATAGATATAATTTCATAATCACATTTTATTTCTTCATGACAATTTCCTTACAGAAATTCTATAATTTTCATCTTAGCTATTTACCTGTCTCTTCAGAATTTAATTTAAATTACTTTTCACGCGAACAAAATTTTATACAAATAGAAATTTCAAGATTTCAATCGACATATAGGGATAAAATGTTTTCTTCCTAAAATTAAAAGTTTTACTCGATCCTAAGAAAATTTTAACAATGAAATAATTTCAGCTAAATAACTTTTCTATGTCAATAACAAATATTCTTATTTATTTTAACTTTTCGGCTACTTCGTCAATTAAGATTGCTGAAACGCATAATTTTTATAAATATTTTTCTTATTTTAGTTTTGATAAATAAATTAAAAATTAAATGATTCATTTGTAATTAAATAACAAAAGTAATAGAAATTCTTATCAATAAAACAATTAAAATCAAATAACTTTCCTATGTCAATACCTATAGCTGTAATTTATTGTAGCTTTCTTATCTATATGACTAAATTACTAAACTGATCACTTGATTTATGTAAAATAATGAGTCATCTCAATTTGATTTTACTTAATATTTTAGATAAATGCAAATAAATACTCAATAACTAAATTTTTAACTATAAATAGTAATATTTTTTATAATCAATGCTTTAGAGCTGAAAGTAAAAACAACGTTTCCAATAATTATCGAAACAAGTAAATATTATGAATTTGTCTCTATCTTTATCAAAAATCATCTCCAGAAAAAGAAAATTAATTGTCTGAAATGTTTACATGCAAACATTAATAACAATAGTAAAATTAAGCAAAATACAAAGTTTTTGTAATGGATGTATAAAACGATAAATAAAAAGTTATTAAATTGTTAACGATAGAATTTATGTTAATAAAAGAAGGTTTTTTTTTGTTTGCCACTAAACTTCATTCAATTTATAATTTTGTAACTATCCATTTGAACGGGAACTTGAATAACCCTTTTTTTTTTAAAAAAAAAAATTATTCCTAATTAAAAAAAAAAATAGATACAAACACTCTATAACAAGGAAATTTGTAAGTCATAACGTAAAGTTGTTTCAAGTCAAAATGTAATCTTTTACCCATACGATTTATATCATATGAACATTTAGAGTTTTGAATTTTCTCATAAAGGTTCATGAGAAATGACCCATTTATGCAGGTTAATTTTATTCCAATAATTTTTTTTTAAATATCAAATTTTTTCTTCTCAAAATATTTGAAAAGTTTTAATTAAAGTTACAGTGAGTGATTTTAAATTATACTGCTGTTTGTAGAAAATGCAACACCATGAAAGAATCATCAGA
>BMAW01113102.1:0-13761 GCA_019974015.1 Nephila pilipes
CTAGAAGCATTAAAAATATAGGAAAAGTTAGAAAGTTAAATTTAATTTAAGTGAAATTTATATATATATATATATATATATATATATATATATATATAGAATGGAATAAAAAGTATTAGTAAACAAAATTAGAAAATTAAAATAAAAAAGAGGCTAAAAGTATTAAAAGTCAACAACAACAACAAATATTGAAAATTTAAGAAAATATTAACAAAATATATACAAAAAAAATACGCACAAATAATTTTAGGAAAAAAATGTTAAAACGTATCATAATAATACAATTTCGAAAGAATTCGTTAGTAAATTGTTATGTAAAATTATTGTACATAACAAGCTATATAACTATGTATATAAATGCAATGCAAACAATGTGAAAAATGTAAATATAAAACATAAATTACTGAAGAAAAAAAAGAGTCTATATTATATAAAATAGCCAAAAAGCAAATACATTTTTGAGGATAATAAAAAGCCAATAAACTTAAACAAAGTCGATAGTAAAAGAATTAAAACATAAAAATTGAGGATAAGTAAAAGAATGGAATATAAAATAACTAGTGTTGTATATAATTTTAGGTAAAAGCTCTTTTCATGCAGTGTTTATTTTAACGTCTTTTAAGAAATGAGTTTATGTAGAAAAAATCGTTTGAAATAAATAATTGTCTATCAAAAGTGAGGAAAAAAATGATTAAAATAGATCGTTCAGTATTGTTATCTTAGATGCATCTATCATTAGTGATAGAGCTGGAATATGAATGAGCAAGTGAATAGGAAATAGTTCATAAAATCTATATTAATGAATTTATAAAATTATATGAGCATTGAAATAGAACTGAAATTAAAATTCTTAACTTTTTCAAATGTTAAACTTAAAGTCTTTACTTATTCCTTTTACCTTGTTTTTTTTTCCAAAGAAAACTATCTTATTCATTTAGTTATAAATGAATACATTTGTTTTCTAAGCTGCGTTTTCAGGACAGCAATACTCCTATTTACTCATTCTGAGTATTCTATTGATACATGTAATGATGATGATCTATTTCGTGATTCAAATTATAGTAAAGAAATGTTGTAAAATTAAGTTTGATTTCCAATTATATAGAAAAAAAGGTTAAATGTACATCCAGTGTTTAAAATATAAAGACATCAAGCACTTCAAGCTATATATATATATATATATATATTCAAAATAATCGATGTATATACTAAGAATTTGAAGATAACATATTTTTAAATTTTTACATTACATTTTTATTGTTCTTTCAGTACCAACAACTCCTCCCCCTGTGACTGTGACAGAAATGCCTAGTGAGTAATCAAACATTTTATTTATTTTAAAAATCAGCTTTATATTTTTACATTAATTCTTTGCATTACAGTTTTATAATTACTTGTTATTTTAAAAGGGAACTTAGTACCTTTCGATATTAAAAGTACAACATTTTGACACACTATTCGATTCATCATAAATCAACAATTTTTGCTCATTTTAATATGAAACATTGCCAGTTTGTGTAATAAAATATATAGTTTAAAGCATTGGATCACATTTTGCTATTAAATAAATATGTTTTCTTAAACAACATGAAATATGCGAACAAAAATTTAAAAAATAAATTAACTTACCTTCTGTTACCCACAAGATAACATTTGAAAAATGTACAGTAGAATCATCATTCTTATACCAAATTAAAGCTAAATAACGCCTTTATTCTGCAAACCTCAAATTTTAAATGTACCTCACATTTAAAAAAACTGAAAAATTTAAATATGTCTTAAAATTTGGAACAAGTAACTATTTTTTTTATCTATCACGCTATAAAATAAAACCTGATCATCCCATTAACAAAACTGAGGTTCACAGAATAAAGATCTATAAGTACAACACCCATGTAAAATTTTAAAACTCTACATGCAAAATCTTCCTATTAATCCTGTGGGAAAGTGTGAAAATACGAAACTGAGAAAAAGCGATTTACTTACATTGCATTTAATGGAAAAAGTAGCTTTTAACAATTACTTTTTTTACTGTACAGGGCGTAATAATTGTTGGATTTTGACGCGGTTTACTTTAAAATTCTCCTAACATTCCACGCTATTTTTTGAAAATAAATTTGAAGTATCGAATTTTCGAAGGTGCAAAGGTATTAAGTCCTCTACAAAAGTGCATTGTACTGATTTTAATTTCATTTCGTGTAATACTTCTTTTGGAAACGGTGTTGGTAAAATTATTTACTTGTAATTAATTAATTACACAAAATATTTTATTATGTATCAATTATTTAAGTACCAAAAGATTTTGATTTCACGTGTATCCGTTTTTTATATTTAAAGAAATTATATTTAAAGTTATTCTATTATTTTAATTTAATATGAATATTTCTATTATTTTAATTACGTTTGTAAAAACTCAAATAATTCAAAAACAATTAATTTTGTATGTTTTTTTAACATGCAATGTACGATACGATTTTTTAACATACATAAATATTAATTTTTACAATCATGACACGTCTTTCTTTAACTCCAATTGTTTTGTATATTTCCAAAAAAATTTTTTAATTCAAATTTCTCCTTCAAAAATGGTATTTGAATAGTATAACACGCTATTTAAATTTAAAGAGATATTGATAATAATAAATGTATCAGTATGTTTGAAAAAAATATTTAGATTTAAATAAAATATATTCCTTAAAATCATCATTTCATGTACAGAATTAGTATTGTTTTCATTTGAGATCGAATCTTATCAGTTGTAGTTCGTTAAAATATTTCACTTTTTAATGATACCACTTTTAGACGAATAACTTTCTATTTTTTTTATAGTTACAAGCATAACCTGTGACTTTGATAAGGGAAAATTTTGCTCCTGGAAAGCCGACAGCACTAGACTAAAATGGGCAATCAGTGTTCCTGGTAAAACTAAAGATAAAATGCCAAAATTTGATCACACAATAGGAAATTACTTAGGTATGAATATACTTGTAATTCATACAAATTAAATACTTCGTTTTCGATACCTGATATGAGAAAAAAACAATAATGTATCTGAATACAATCTTCATACTTTCATAGCTAGAGTAAACGATAATTATTTTTTAAATAAAATTGTTACACGCAAAAAATATATTTAAGCAACAATTTATACTTTATATGTAACATTTGTTACATATTCTTGCAACATTAATAATCCAAAACACATGAGTTTGTATCGTGAGAAAGGAGAAAAAGTCCGGTCTTTTTAGAAGCAATTCTTAATAATTAAACCTGAGAAAAATATGAAATCGTTGTATTCATCCGAAAAGTATCAAATTCCATTTCAATTAAAATTCTTTAATTTCTCCTTTTATTCAGACTAGCTAACTAGCTCTTATAGCACTTGAAAAAAAAATACAGGTTTTACTCATTTTGCAATCTTCATACTATCCACTCTATGTAGTTAGTACGACACCGATTTCAATTAATTCTTATAAATTATTATTACACCTATCTCACATTCCAGATCTAACTGGTACAATTTGTCACATATATGTGTTACACAAGTTTATATGGCTGTTTATAAATACCTTTTTATGTTTGGAAAATAAAAAACGAAAACTAATTTTGGAAATTTCCGACAAAAATCTTGAAATCAGCTTATATGCTTTATATTTACAAATAGATAAAAAAAAAAAAAAAAAACTAAAGCGGGATTTCCCCTTAGTCTATTCCCTAAGTACCCTTATTATATATCACCTTCTCATTTTAAATTACAATTAAGATAAACACGTAACGTAAGTAACGTTTTTATGAGCAGCTATGTATTTCATATCGTGTTTTTTCAGTACTCCTTTGATTTTTAAATCATTAGAGAACTAAGTGGCTCTCTATATAAGATCGAGATTAATGATGATCAAAACAAGAACCGTATTAAATTAAATTATGGACATTGCTATATTTTCTGACATTTAATTACATTTCCTTGGATCCCTATGAATTACAAGAAATTCCTCTTGCATCTAAGCACTTGCCCGTAGGAAAATTCAAGATTTATATAAAACTAATTGAAGCACTCTCGTTCTTCGTACGAGAAAATTTTCAAAAGAAGAATAAATTGTTGGAATTAAGACAGAGACCAAGACGTTATGTGATTTATTACTCACAAATTTATACGTAGCGGAGCGGTTATCTTTCTTAGTAGGAGCGTAAAAAAAAATTGGAAATTAATACTTTTTCAGCGGTATTTTCAAAAATTCGCCAAAAATAAGGCTAATTAATTTACATACCAGAAACAAAGTCAGTCTTCTAAATAATTAGATCTTTCAGATGGTACAAGAATCGTAATCCTACTCTGTTTAATTCGATATCCAAGCCTCAAAATAATGCAAAAAAAAAAAAAAAAAAAACACAAAAATAGCTCAACATTGATTTACAAAAGCGCTTTGACGGATTTCGAAAAATTCGCTTCGAGGTGCATACCATCATAACTCTTGTTTCAGCGTACTAAATTTCATGCGTTTGGGTCTGTGTGTTACGCCACGCACACATACACACTAACAAAATTAATATAGATTTGTTTGTGCGTAAGAAAGTGTGAATAATACTCGTTCATGATTTTATAGGGCGATATGCGTACATTCAAGGCGATGACATTAATGGGAAAGAAGGTTCTCTAACAAGTGATCCGACACCGAGTGAATGGAAAGGAAACTTCTGCTTCAGTTTTTGGTATTTCATGAATGTTGAGGGTGATAATAGGTAAGACATCCTTCGCTTCTTATTTTTGAAAATTTCATTTTTATATGTGCGCTATTTTTAGTTAAAATAATAAAGTTTATGGAATTTAACGAATTTTCAAATCTGTTAGAACTGAATAATATTTTTGTGATAGTACATAGGATGCATTAAAAAGGAATGTAATAAATTAGGCGAGTCGGTGCTCATAATTTGATATGGATATTATAACATTTTGATATAAGTGGCTTACATTAAAATGCTTCAATATTCGAAAACGGCTCAATGAAATATGAGTGAGCTATTTCATTATTACTCTAAACATCGGATTTTTGATGCGGAATTATAATTATATTTAAGTAAAGTGACCAATCGTCCTCCTTTTGTAGATTCTGTCCTTTCTCGAAAAGCGTCCTCTTACCTATCCTCATTTTCAATATTTTAAAATTAAACTGTTAATCTCTTTATTCAGAAATGCTGAGCCAAACTTTTACGGAAATGTTGAATATAAAAAAACTTTTAGGATATTCAAAAGTTAGATGTGTGGCTCGCTTTAACACCTATTATAGAGCGTGTTTTACAATTATTTGAGCCTATGCGTTCATATTTTTTAAGTTTAAACAAATGTCTAAAAATTCTTGAATCTTTTTTTTTTTTTTTCATTTTTGAATTATCAAAGATATTAATGTATTTTGTACATAATCAGACATCTATTTTCCACAAAAAGTTTCAAAAGATTGAAGGTGAACATATTTCAGCTCAGAAGTTCGTCTTATTTTGAACGATTTTGTCCTTCAACATAACTCACGATTTAAAGAAAAATGTATTCCTTTAATAATAAAAAGAAATTTGTCAAACTTAGAGTAATCGAATTCGGACATAATAGATACACGTACAAAAGAAGTGCAGAATTTTTACCATAACACATGTTTCCAATATGTCGAAGAATGGTTTGAAGAAATTAGAAGACTGAATGTGCACTTAAATTCAGATAAATTAGAACAATGGGAATATAAACATGTTGAAATTGATAAAAGATGGTTGGAAATATTTAACCATTACTAAAATAAACACATTCCATGCGAAAATTTAATTATTCTTGTTGAATTTATGTTGTGCTGCTCTGGAACTAATCCAGCAGTTGAAAGATTTTTTTTCTATTGGTGATTTTTGGACAAGTGAGAAATCTAAATTAAATGTTGGTACTTTAGCTGTGGCACTTGCCGCAAAATTCAATATAAAGAATACTTCTTGCTCTGAAATTTTCAATATATCGTTAGAAAAGAATATATTGACAAAAAGTGTTCATTTAATGGAAAAATACTCGCTTAATTAAATAATTAAAAGGGATGTAAACATAATAAGAGTACTTTTATTTGAATTAATAAAATGTTTGATTTATTTACGCTGTAATTTTTTCTTAAATTTTTCATCCTCCTTTTCATTGTAAAATAATTGGTCACCTTATTTTAAGGATTTGGAAAATGAAAGCAAAAATTATGACACAGAACTCATTGATAACTTTTGCGACAACGTACATGAGGAAGCGAGATTTTTTTACTATCAAAATTAGGAAAAATAGAGGGTGATAGACTAACGCTCAAAATATTATGATGCTGCTAATTTAACGATAAACCAGAGCATTTGAAGAATTTTTAAATTATATTCACAAAGAAAAACATTACTTCATTAAGATTTATTATATAATTCCTTATAAAAGAAATATCACGCCTGGAATCGATAAAAGTGATTTAGTTTTTTATTTTCATGATATTGATCCTTTCATGAGTACCTTTACAAACATTATTGTTTTACATTATTGCTTTTTAGATTCCTGAAGCAATAAAAAATTTTTTCAAATGATTGCCGAAAAATTTAAAGGCTTCCGTGCGCATCTGTTTAAATTTCTTAAGTTTTGAATTCATATATTTGCAGTACTATCTCGGTAATTCGTCAGATATCGGTAGAAATTAAAACCATGCACTCAAATAAAGCATCAAATGTGACAAATAAAGTTGCAATTTTTTTCTGTTTTTTATTGAGAGCCGGCATTTTTCTTTTGAAGAAAGCTTAAAATAACGTCTGTAAGGCTTGTCTGTCATTGTAAAAACGCGGGGTAACTGGCACACCGAAACGAGGAAGCGTCGGATTATAAGAGGAATACTGTATGTAACAAAAGTACATTTTTTTAAATATATCAAAATTTATCTTGTTTTCTGAAATGGATATTATTACTTTTTAGTCTGAAAGTCAACGCAGAACACAACCCTTTCGGCTGGCGAACAGATTTCGTAAATTTCTGGACAAAGCAAGGAAACTATGGCTACCGTTGGAGACACGCATATGTCCACATAAAAAGCAAAAAGATTAATCCTAGGGTATGCAAACTTTAATTTTATTTTTTATTTAGATTTTGTATTTATGACTGAGAAAAATATATTGAAAACAGCTAAAGTAGCTTAATAGAAATTAGAAGGCATGGGGAGAACTGTGTCAGAAAAAGAGTATTGTTTTCAAATTTGTTTAATTTTAATTTATGTAAAATTAATAATTAATTTAATTAAATTATTTTGATTTGAATAATATACCACTAATGAATTTGAGTAAAACTATTATAATATAAAATGAAAATTACATAACATTTAAAATATTTTTACTCAACTTCATTAAATCTTTCTAAAATAAATTATTATTAATAATTCCACCAGTATGAATTTTTATGTAAAACAGTCACGGTAATTTGCAAAGTGCAAATACTTTTAGATCTTCTAAATTTTTGGTTAATACCTTCAGTTAAATTTTATGTTATATTTGAAAAAAAATTGTGAAAAGAAGATGCATCGATATTTATTGTAAATGCAATTAATCATTTTGTAAAATGTTTTAGGTGTAAATGTAAGTATCTGGACCTTATATATATATATATATATATATATATATATATATATATATATATAGTGAAAATATTCGTTTTTTATTTATTGCTTACGCAAATTAAAACTTTTTTTGATAAATGGTAGCATTATTAAGTTCAGAAACACAAACTATATTAAATATTATTTAAATTATAAATATTTGTTTTTTCAGTTGAAGTTCGTTGGAAAGGTAAAAACGGGAGTAATTGCAATCGATGACCTGGCAGCTAAAGGTGGAGTTTGTCCGCCATCAAGTAAGAGACATTTACATAACTTAAAACAGTAGTCAAAAGAAGCGAGAAGGATGGATACTTAAATGACTTTTAGAATTCTCATCCAAAATCGATAATATACAGGGCGAGGCAAAAAGATATTAACACTGTATGTGAGGCTAATTCACGCGCGTCGCTAGAATTCCACCCCAAATGGCCGAAAGGGCTTTAGAAACAACAATGGACAGATTGCATAAGGTCATCGAAGGGCATGAAAGCCAAATTGAAACCCTGTACCCAAATCCCTGCCTTAACTGCCTTATAATTTAAAGCGATTAAACACCCACTTAATACACTTTTTTGCCTCACTCTGTAAATATCACTGTTAATGGACTATAGGGATTAAATTATGACACTCATTACTGAAGTTGTCAAATTGGTTAACATATTTAATTAACTTTTAAAACTGTCTATTAAAGAGTTCGATTTTTGCAAAATTAAATACAGAACGATGGAAATAGTTTTAATTTCAAATATTCAAATACAATTATTAATTCCGCACCCCCTGGGGGGCGCATTAGAAGTCATACATTAGAACAGCGATCATAGATGTCAGTAACGCTTTTTAGCAAATGATTTGCTGATATCAGACCAAGAAAATGTTGATTAAATTAAATGTTGCGATCTTTTATACTTCTTTTTTTTATATATAAAATTTTATTTATGAAAATAAGAAAATTTCTGTACGTTTACTGTTTTTAAAATTTAACTGAAGTGTTATGGTTTCTTTTTATTAATAGCCCTTTTTTTTCTATAAGTTTGTATTCAAATGATAAATCTAACATATTTTCAATTTCGTATATGGTAGAAGGCAAAATAAACGTTTTTAAAAAAGTTATCCTCATCCCGCATCATTAACATTACAAAAATAATTTCAGCTTATTCTAGTTCTCAGTTTTTTTTTCTTTGCTTTTTTGATATTCGCGCTGATGCATATCAATAAATTACATTCTGTAATTAAATATTATACTCTCTGACTCTTTATTTTATCGCATATGGTTTACAGTAAATTTTTAGCTTAAAAATATGCTTTTTCCAATATTAAATCGGTCAATATATTAGAAAAAACAAATCTCTTCATAGTTATTTTACTATATAGAAAAACATATTCGATAATGGTTCTGATGATCAAATTTTAAGAAATATTATATAATTATTAGATCAAACCGTAAGAGATTTAGGTCAGCACCGATTCTTTTTATATGAGGTGTGAAATATTTGTACAAGCATTTTAATGAAGCTGCATAGAGCTTGCGGAAGGAATTAAAGTAATTTGCAAACCTGAGGAAAAGATATCAAGATAAATTGATCTCAGAATGTTTCATTAATGAAAGAAACAATAATTCAGTCTGACCCTGTTAATGCGCAGTAATTGAGGCCCTTGGTTACAAAGTCACGAGTCATACTACTTACATAAATTGAGCGAAAATATAAGTTCCAACATAAATATATAATGAGCATTTGTTATAGATAGCAGAGTAACTGGTTAATTAGAGAAAATGAATTTATGGTCATGTATGCTATTTTTACGATATGATTAAGTTTTAATCTCCTGTTACAAATAAACAAATATTTAATAAAAAAGAACACGTAAAATATTCAAAGAAAATTGAAATTGTTGATTTATCAACCAATCTTTAATTGCGATTACTTTCACTGGAATTTTTTTCCGTACCCTACCCAGAGGTTCCTGTTGCTCAAAATAACTTAAATATTATTTATGTAAGAAACATTATTTAATTTGGCCATAACAAAATGATGGTCATACAGCTAATTTCCATAGAAAAAAATATTAATGGCTGCCTTTAACAGGAAGTCGGGACGTCATCCAAACAAATGATTAATCTGAATTTCGTATAAAACTAAGAATAATTACGACACAAAATCTAAGAGCGATATCACAAGCGATTACTTATCAAGGAAGCTAGAGTAAAATCGCTTATAAAGCAAACTCGCACGTCACTGAACCACATGTTAAAGGGGTTTGATTGCATTAGAAATATCTATGCGAATGTACCTTTAAAGTAAAAATCAATTAGCGTGCCAGTAAAATTTACATTATGAATTGCTTAAATCAGTTCAGGAAATGATTATTCACATTTATTTAAAATAGCAAAATTATTTCATTATTTAAGCAAAACTAAAATGAACTCAGATATCTTGTATGAAATAAAAAGATTAAGAATTGGTTATTAAGAATTCGCAGAAAAAATTCCTGAAAGGTTTCCGAGTTCATATCTCTTCGAGTAGCCCAACATTTCTTTATTTACAAATGTTAAAAGAAAGATACATAATATTTTTTTTCATAATTGTGCATTTTTAGGAAATAACTGGAATAACGTGATAATATTAATATAAATTTTTTGTTGAATAGAGATGTGCACGTTCGATGACGATGATAACATGTGTGGTTTCACTCAAGACTCCAAAAACTTAGTCAACTGGGATGTAAAATCAGGAGAAGACAACGACACTTTGAACCGAATGCCAGATCACACAACTCAGTCTATTGAAGGTAATATTAATATATTTTCTTTAAAAAAACTTTGGAATGAGTCACTACAATTTGGACTGGAAATTTTCTTTCTGATTTCTAAATTCATTTTCATGCTGACATTTGGTCAATACTTAAGTCTATGGAGATGCAAATTGAAAAGGATGCAAATCGAATAATAGAATAAACAAATTATAGGTATGCTTTTGTAAATTAGCTCTATAACTAAAATATGCATGCTAATTTAAGCAAATTCTAAATCAAAGCACAATTAGAATACGAATTTTTACGCGTTAGAGTAAATTTTTTAATTGTTATTCTTTGATGCTATTTTACATGCATAATTAATTCAAAGTCGTTAGGCTTAAAAATATATTCTGTTGCAATTAATACAATTTCGTTTTAATCAAGAAGCTATAATTTAGGAGTAGAGATATATGTACGTTTCGAATCATACGCAAAATGAGAAATCGTTGTTGTATGAGAAATTACGTTGCCGCTCTATGATATGAGATTTCTTTACATATAATGATCAATTTTTAAATAGTATAAATCTTTTCTTGGTATTTTGTTTTAATATCAAGGTAAACAGTTACCAACATAAAACTTTTTAAATTTTCGTGTACTTTTCTCTAGTACGGTAAACGTTTATACTTTTCGAAGAATTTCAGTGACATGTCTTTTTTTATTTGATTTAGGAAGCTACTTGTATATCGGCTTCAATGAAACTGCCGTAGGATCCTCTCAAAGCTCTCGAATCTACAGTCCAAAACGACCACCAACTCCTGCAGGTAGTTGCGTCACCTTCTACTACCACATCTACAACGTCAGCCAACTAGTACTGAACACATATTTGGCAACTGACAACGGACTTTCAGATCCTCAATGGACAGTTAAAGTCAGCCAAGGTCTTCTATGGCACGGTGCTCGATTCCCCATTGTATCCAAGTCAGTTTCATGGCAGGTGAGATATCGCTTCTTTTTTATTACTACTGCATCTGAGTATTTGATGAATTTCCCCCTCGGTATTATTTCAATGTTCGTAATAGACATTTTGTTTACCATCTGTAATGTATTTCTCATGTGGCATTTATAGAGGCACAATTAATAATTTAAATTGAAACGGTTATATGGTGAATAGTTAAAAAATGCTGCCATATCACAAACTTGATCGTAATTCAGATCATTAAATTAGGATGCGAATTTATCAAAAGTTTTGATGCATTTTTGAGTGCTGATTTAAAAGCTTATCTTAGTAAGTCATTTTATTTAGAACATATTATTAGAACTTAATATCAGAAGATGTACACTAGGAACAGATATGGCAAAGTTTTTCTACGATAGAGTAGAATAAATATTCCTTTCATGCATAGAAAAGCTTAAAGATTTAAGATGACTTTTAAGTACTTAGAAATATTATTTAAGCAAGTAAAATTCTGCATCATTATACTGTCTTATTTGAAAGAATTCTTATTTAAAATTAATGAGTTTAATTTGAATTATATATATATATATATACAATATATATAACGTCATTTATTCCGAATTCTTTATAAGAGATTTAGAAAATCTTTTTATTCAGCACTTAGACTATCATTTTTATTTTATTAAAATAGAATTTTTTTCATTGCTTTAATGTTGGGTAGATTTTGTACAGCTTAGTCATGCATATGAAAACAGAGGGGGAGGCAGTTTTGGAGGTTGAAGGTGGAATTGGTTGTGTTTGAGAGTGTCTTTGGATCTATGGACAGTTTTTCATCGTGTGTTTTCTAAACCAGTAAGATAATGTCGACGAAGATCTAGATTCTCTTTTGTCCCTTTGGAATCAGCATTTGCCCTCATAGGACATATGGGACTCGTTTCCATTTCATTCCAACATTAATTTATTATTCATAGTTTTCGTTAATTAAAATTAAATTTGATTCCTGTTTCTATAAAATACCATTATGAAAATTATTCATAAAGTCTTTGTTATATTGCTTAAATTTTTTCAGGTGGTGTTTGAAGTGAATGTTGGTAGTCGTGGTTATGGTCAAGTGGCCATTGACGACATTTCAGTTACTAATGGAGCTTGCCCAGAACCTGGTGAGTATTACGTTAATTACACTGGTTAGATGAAATAAAATTCTATGATACGGTCTTAGGGCTTAGAAGTAATTTTTGTCTCTTTGAAAAGATTAGAAATAATTTTTGAAGAATAAAACATTCATTTTTAATTTGTTTCCTATGATAGATTCTGAATTACGAATATTTACTGATTTTCCATCTCCACTCTTAATTAGTATTGATATTTAGACACTATCCCCTATCACATTTTGCATGTAACGTCTTCTATTGAAAGCTTTTGTGTTTTACTAGAAGTGCACTTTAAAATATAGCAATTATCATTTGCATTTAAATATTAATCAGAAATTTTATTAAAGTTGCATTCTACTTGTTTTTGATTTTCACTTTAAATCTTTTATTTCGTAATTGTTCATAAAACAGGCGGATTTCTTAGAGACAAAAATATATATGTTAAAAATATTTATTAATAATATCCTACGGTGACGAAATTCTTTTATTATTTCTATATATAAGTGTAAATTAATTTTTGTAAATTTAAGAAAAATATTTGAAAACTAATAAATTTAGTTAACTTCTAATTTGAACTTAATTTGGGGAACAAGAAAATTAAATAGGCATTTTTTTCTCATAAAATATATAGAGAAAACATTTAAATTTCAGCAAAAAATGTATAGTTAGAAAGAGCGTTTTGAAATAAATTAAATGCTTTTGGCAAATCAACAAATTTATAGCAAAAATAATAAATTTCTCATTGAAAAGTAATTTATAAATACTTATTTTAATTATTAAATTTCATCTTTTTGATCCATTTTGTTGGAAATCTTACACAACATTTTAAATTCGATTAGAAAAACATTTAATCTAAAATGAATATTTTTTTAAAAAATTATTATTTTTTACTATCGATTTATTATTGCTTACCAATTATTCAACAGTGATTATTTAATACTCCTGTAACAAAGCTTTTTAATTTTAAAAGTTGACTGACCTTTAATTGCAAGAATAAACACATTTTGTTAAAAAGAATGCATCTATTAATGCATGTCAAATTATCAATTTGCAGATTAAAAATAGTGTTTAAATAAAGAGATTTCAAATTACAATAATTTGATAAATAAATGCATTTTATCCTCTTTCTAGGTTATTGCGATTTCGAAAGTGAGGATTGCTTATGGGAAAATGTCAGACCTCAGTTCGTTTCAAAAAGTAAACAATTAATAGGTAAAAACTAGTTTTCTATTTTTCAGTAGAATTTTATATATATATATATATATATATATATATATATATATATATA
>BMAW01113115.1:0-15026 GCA_019974015.1 Nephila pilipes
CTGTGGGATACTTAGTAGTACACAGGGACGTTGTTTGTTGTTCAAAAAAAACCTATCGGTTTCGAGGTCTTAGACCATTGGTTCTCAACCAGTTGGTCGCGACCCCGAAGAGGATCGCCTTGGCTTTTAGCGAGGTTCAGCGGTTCTGAATTTTCGAAAACCAAAATTAAATTATAAAATTCGGAGGTAAGAGTTAAATGCTTACAAAATATAATTAAAGTGATGAATATTCAAAAGTGAAATGTAGCCAAATTTAACATGGTGCATGCTGCTGATAATTAATGATGAAGCAATAGATACTGTTCAGGCGCGCGTTCAAGCGTTTTCCGCTGTTAGCTATGCGATTTCGCGCCTTTCTTCAGCTGTTGGAGCATCATCTTAGTTCAGTTGTGGGAGTGCGGAGGTATTTTTCTGTTCTATCCTCTCTCTTTGGAGAGGGACCTTAATGATCTCCAACACCGACAGGAAATCTTTGGGTCAAAGGACTTAGGGTGAACTTTTGTGTGCGTGCGTGCGTGTGTGTGTGTGTATTCTCTGCAGAGTCGGCCTAGGAGATTGCCTATAACGGTAAAATTTAAGATCAGCAAAACACCTGAACCACAGCACAGGAAAAAACCTCCAAAATATTTTTGATTACTTGAATGTAGAAAATAAATGAGTTGTAAAATCAAATACAGCAGCAATTTCACAATATAGGGGAATTCCTATATTGTGAGATGCACCACAGACTGGATTTAAAAAAAATTATTCTAATGTAGCAGATTTTTTTTTTTTTTTTTATTAACGTCGCACTAGAAGCAACACGAGGGCTATTGGCGACGGACCTCGTAATTTTGAACCACGGTCAAGTGACGAGGACGACACCTGAGCTGGCACCCCCTCTCCTAACATCCACACCACGCCAACGGGAGGACTTTGGGCCCCGAACAGATTTAACGTGCATCAGCCCCGACTACACGGCGGGTCTTTGGTGGCCAAGGATCGAATCCGCGACTGAACGAAAACCGCCAGCCGCTATCCACGACCTTGACCACTAGGCTACCGCGGCCCCTCTAATGTAGCAGAAATGGACAGGATTCTGCGTATTTCTATAAGTAAATTGTGAGATACGCCGTCACGATGAAGGCCACCTTCAACAAAAGGTAAACTCTATCTCAAGTACAACACATGAATTATTACAACTCGAACTGGCTTTACAACAACCCAAAATTTTTGCACTGTTCAGAGTTTATTTTAAAAATCTTTGTTATTATTAAAATCAGTGGAATAAGAGTCGAAGGAAAAGTGATATCACTGAAACTCTGCGTGCAACCCAATATTATATTTCAACATTCGTATTTACTGGTATATACGCGACGCCGGATAACCGCTCTTTTAAGCATTCATGAGAGACGCACTTCGATTCAATTTCAACAAAAGTAACAAAAAACGCTTTCGTGTTTTCTTGACATTCTTAAGAATGAATAAGAAGAGAGGAAATAGATTAATACTGTAGAAATAATCCTTTTCGAAGAAAGTGAGGAACTTGTTCCGATTTTACATCAGTGCTATTTATTTAGTTTCCTGTATCTGTAAAAAATAGAACAAATCGGAGCGGCGATTCCGTATTCCACTTAAATAGAAAAATGTGATTATATCTTCATTTTCAAATTCTTTTACAGTGCTTTAAGATTATTTAATGCACAAGTTTTTTTTATCATGTATAAGATAAAATCAAAAAGTATCATAATGTTTTTGCTTTTATTATAAGGCGTGTGAAAGACATAGGATTTCATCAATTTAATGAAATATTTTATAATTTTGTTTTGAAAACGTTTTAATTTTCACTTTTCCGTTAAATAATAATATTTATTATTATTATAATATTTATTATTATTATTATTATTATTATATATACAATCGTCAAATTCTTGGAATATTTTTTATAATGGCTATTATGCATAAGTGTGTGGTTTCTTAGTTTTAATGTATCATAATATTGTAAAAGCATTTTCGATTACTATTGATTTAAAGACAAATTCTTTATTTGCCGAATATATTGAAAAAATTACTTTAGTCGCTTACAAATTGTTAAGGTAATTTATTTAAAATATTTAAATTAGTTACAGATACATATGGATTGTTATTCAGCTTTATAATGAATTATAGATTACTTAATATCCAAAGAAATAATTTTGATTTGAAAAACTAGGCTCGAAGATAAAATATAAAGTATAGTTATTTTAACTATATTAATTTTACTTATTGGTTTGTAGTTAATGTACAACTTTGTAACTGTCAAATATTTCATTTATATTGCTTCAAACTGCTAAAGATTTTTCAAACGAAAAGAATTTTTTTTAAATTTTTCGTATTTTTCTTCAAGATTTTTGTTATATAACATAATAAATGCGTAATAACTAATACATTTTTTCTATTATATTCTAAAACTTTTAAGAAAGGCTTTATTAAATAAAATTAAAGTTAAAAAGCTTACATAATTTTTGTTGCATGTTATTACAATTAAGACGGCGTTATGCAATGTTTTTTTTTATTAAATAGGATTTTTCAAGCTGTAGTTTAAAGGAATCTCATTTTTTAATTATGTGGCTAAAACTTAAAAACATACATGATTTTTTCAATATATTATAGCATTCTGTGTAATGCTAATACAATAGATAATGATGTAAATTGCAATAAAAAAAAAGAAAAACATACCAGAATTAATAACTTAACATAATTGCAACATTGTCTTCCTATTTACACAAAGAAATTTAAAGAAAGTATTTAAAGAGAAAAAAAAATGTGAGCATCAGAAAAAAATGTATGCATATTTAAGTTTTTTAAGAAATTTGTAAGATTTTACCTCAATACAAAAATTTTCTTAAAATATGTTGAAAACTTTTTCTGATACCAAAGCAAAATTTTGATGGACGATTATTAAGAGTATGATAATTATTTGAATATACAATGATATCAAACAACAAAGTATGATTAACAATACTATCAAGCAAATTGTATAATTTACATTATTTTTAAGACTATATAGCTTATATACGTTATTTTTAAATCTGTATAATTTACAGAGGACGTTAAAAATAATTCAACCTATATAAAATGTTTTATCTGTTAATACATTATGAATTAAATTTTTATCATTTAATTAAAAACGGTTGCTTATATAAAATATCACAGAATTTTTATTCTGCTTGTGAAAAGCTTTTGAAAGGCATTGAAGTATGTATCTGAAATTCCATGAAGAACATCAGCAAATTTTAAAAGAAATGTTTCTTAAAATTTGTTTTAATTTAAAATAACATCTCACTGAGAATCAAAATGAGAGCTATTGATGACAGACCTCGTAATTTTGAACTTCGATCAAGTCACGAGGACGATATCTGAGCTGTTTCCTCCTTCTCCAAACTGCTACACTACGCCAACGGGAAAGCACGGGACAACGAACAAATTTAACATGCATCAACTCCGCTACACGGTGGGTCTTCAGGGGCATCAGGGCTCAAACCCAATATCAAGCGAAACCAAATTCGCACTAAGCTACTGCGGCCACGTGACAAAAACTTAATTTCGTACATAGGCGCTTTCTCAGATTCTTCTATTATTTACCGTTAGGATAACTTTGAAAAATATTTAATAATGATAATTTTATATTTTTAAACACTTTTGAATAATTATTTTGGAGTATTTATTTTCTAGATGTCAACGTCATGGAGAAAAAAAGAAAATATTCGGAGAAGTATTTAAAATTTGGTATTTCATCTATTATAAAAAAAACAGCATAGAGAAGTCACGTGCGCACGTGAAATGGAGCGTTTTTTGCAACATTGTTCTTAGTGCTGAATCTATGAAATCCACAAGACTTAAACGCGTCTCTCACTTAGAAACAAAGCCTTCCGAACATACCAGAAAGAATTTCGACTCTTCTAAGCGACATGAAGCAGCCTTGGAAAGAAGCAAAAATTGGATTTTACTGGGATGTTTCAACAACAAAGCCAAACTATAGTTCAGGCATCATACGAAATTGATATAGAAGTAGCAAAAACTTTTTTTAAAAAAAATTCATAGAATAATAGGAAAATAATCTTGATCAAATCCAATTTATTAAATTCGGCTAAGCCAATTCTTGGAGAAACGAGTGAAATTAAGAGGTGTAATATGATCTCATCTAACACTAATATTTAGAGGCACATTTCTGACATGTTCATACACGCGATTGAACAAATTTTACGTGAAATAAAGGCATCTCCTGTCTTTTCCTGAAATTTGACAAGTCCACCGATGTTATTCCATGTTCCCAGTTACTCGTTTATGCAAAACATATTCAATTGGAAGACATCAAAAAAGAATATCTCTGTTTTTCAAAGATCTAAAAACTACTGCGGATGGCTTAGAAGTCATGGAAATGGTAAGCTCATTCTTTGAAAATAACTATTTACAATAGAAAAATTTGTGTGGAGTGGGTACGAATGGAGCACCTGTAATGCTTGGATCGAGGTCGGAGCTGCAATCAAATGTCAAAGAGCTTGCACCTCAAGCAAAGAGACTGCACTGCATGATTCACTGATTTGACCTAGCTACCAAAGCCCTTCTAAAACCTTTGCAAAAAGTGCTGGAGTCTTTGGTGACAATTGTTAATTATATAAAATCTAGTGCTCTCAATACTTGTCTGTTCAAGGAACTATATAAAAACATGAACTCTGCTCACGAAATTCTGCTTTTCTACGAGTACACTACTGTTCGTTGGTTATCGAAAGAAAATGTTTATGGCAGAGCTTATGAAGTGAAAAACGAAATAAAAAAAATTCGTAGAATTTAAAGCAAAACATGATTTTATGGCATACTTTTGTAATGAGACTTGGAACCAAAGAGTAGCTTATTTATCTGATTGATTAGAGGAGCTAAACAAGCTAAATTTTAAACTGTTGGGCAGAGAAAAGCACATTAATCACTTCAGTGATAACATCCGGCCTGTTCGTATCAAAGCTGAAAAACTGGCGTCGTTAAGCAAATCTTGGAAAATTTGCCATGTTTGAACATCTTTACACCAAGACTGAAAAATCGGAGGCGAGAATTGTAGACAACCTTAGAGAGGAAATTAATAACTACCTTAAAGCCCTTGAATCTGAAATTCAGTATTATTTTCTGGAACTCTCAGTACAAGAAGTTTCATTTGTGCGATACTCATTTCATGTATCTTTGAATGTTACCAACATTCTCCAGGAAATGCAAGATAAATTTTTGGAGCAAACGAAATGACTCCTCAGGGCGTGATTTAATTCAAGAAAAATTGTTATCTCAATTTTGGTGTGCTATGCGTCATTCTTATCCTAATTTCCCCTCACTTTCTTCACGAATGTTAGTGCCATTTGTTTTAACTTACTTCTGTGAAAGTGGATTTTCAACTTTTCTGCAAATCAAGTGAAAAGTCAAGAATAAGCTTGATGTTCAAGATGACATGAGATCGACTTTGACAAAAACTCAGCCAAGAATTGTAACACTTGTTAATCAGATGCAAATTTATTCATCACATTATTAATTAATACTGAAAAAAACAGGTCTCTCTCTCTCTCTCACACACACACACCTTTTTCCTTTCATTATAATTATTTCAATGTACACGAATAATTATATCAATCAATATATACACCAATATTTTAATAATAAAATAATAATTAAAAACCAAAATGTAAAAAAGTAGGGAGTAGTTTCAACTCTAACTCTCGACTTTAATATTTTTGATTGTTAAAAAAAAAAGGATAAAAATAAATGCGTGAAAAATTTGGAACTTCTAACATATAGTGATATGGTAAATGGACAAAAGGAAGGAGTCGCGAACATTTTTAAAAAGCACTGAAAAGAATCGTGGTTGAAAAAAAGGGTTAGGAACCGCTACCTTACACGAAATAAAGATGAGGGATCAAGTCACTGACCTTTTGTAGATTCCATTTGGATTCTTTCGAAAGTTTCTTGTTCAACACAGATCTGACACAGTTGTTTCACTTTATGAATTCAGCTCACCTCCCTTGTCACAGACTAGACTACCAACCTCAGTATTAAGCGTTTCATTGTTTATAAATGTAAGTTCATTTCACTTCAGTAATTACAATCTTATCTACTTAAGTCACTTTTCCTTCCCTGGGAGAAAATTTCAATTCAAACAACATCATAAAAAACCTCTGAATGTTAGTTGAAAGGAAATCAAGATGAATGCCACATCATAAGTTGAAAAACAATTAAGCGATTTGGGGTACAGATTTTATGCACACAATTAATTAATTTGAATTTGAATACAATTATGGATCTCCATTTTTTAGTTTTACCCTAAGATTACATGTCTGTTATTTTTTCAAATTTTACTTTTAGATACAGGAAGTAGCAATTGAAAAACAACTTTATTGTTTAGAATCTAAATCTCAAACTAAACATTTGAGTCTCTAAATATAAAAGTCTGAAAATTTATATCTAAAAGTTGAATACAAAAATATGAAAAAAAATGGCTATATTTAAAAAATAATTATAAAAAGTATATCTAGAGGCATATAAAAGAGTTTAAAGTTCAATATTATATCGATATTTATGCACACGATTGAAAACCAATAGAGGAAAACATAGTTTTAACGAAAATATGCAAATATTTACATCGATAAATAACGTCAAATTAAATATCTATAATTCAAAGCGTAGTAAGAAAGAGAAAAAGAAGACTTCATATGCAAATCAGCGTTCATGACGTCAAAAGCCAGAAAAAGGTAACAAACAGAAATCGTAATTTTGCAGAAGTTTCTTTTTTCGCTGCGAAATTCAGTTGTTCAGCTTTTGTTTTCAGAATAGGGGACTTGAAAATGTCACAATAAGGTGATTTACCAGAATCCATGACTTGGTGTTTTGAAGGGAGACTTGAATATGTACAAACACAAAGATGTAAGTAGGTGATGTTGAAGTGGCCAGGAGTGTTATTTCAATGTTGTAGAATAGATTCCAAGAAACAAGGAATGTTAGACGTTGCCTAATGCAAGGTCATCCGCGTGTTGCCACTACAACTGATGATCAATATATCCTGTTACAGACAATACTATTGAGCTGCAAAAGCAATTGATTTTACATCAAGAAGAAGGGTGGAGAGCCAAACAGTCCGAAATATTCATCAGGATGGTTGGTCTCTATGCATGCAGGCCTATGGTGTGTATTCCGTGGACCTCAAGACACCGTACGACCCGAAGTAGGATACTACTATTTCGGGCCGCACGGTGTCTTGAGGTCTTGTCTATTTAACGGTGTCTTGTCTACTTAACATCGAGATTAGGAGCAATGTGATTGGAGTCGAGTGCTGTTTACTAACGAGGTCGATTCAGTCCGATGAGTGACACCCGATATGTTTTGGTACAGAAAGAAAAGAACACTCGAAATAACCACTCACCCCTTCGGTAAAAATCATATTATAGATGAAGTGGTTGGATGATATGATCTTGAATCTACATAGATGGACGTGCGGATCTGCATATCTTTCGGAATGGCAATTTAATAGTACAAAAGTATGCTGACGAGATATTTAGTCCTCATACCGTGCCTTACGCTACATATAATAGCGATTCCTTTCTTTCAATGGATGATGATGCCAGAACTCATACAACTTGTCTAGTGGAGAATATGCTTGAAGCTGAAATAAAGCAGCTTATGGAGTAGTCATCATGTTTTCTTGACATAAATCAGATCGAGCATGTTTGGGACACATTCGGACGACGTTCAATAGCGAGACCAAGACCTCCGTTTACTGTCAGGAACTTGGAGATTGCATTTCATCAGAAAAGAACGACGGGCCATATAAAACATCTTGCATCATTTCCAAACAATACTTTTTTTTTATCATTTACTTGTAATTAAATTGTAGCCGTGAAGCGTCTTTTCATGTTCTTCCCACAGTTTTAAAGCTCTCATGTAATTTTTATCTATCTTTTTTATGTATTGTGTTTTGTTACATGTATGCTCTTCATTTAATGCTCATGCATGGCTGTCTCGTATAGATTTTTTTAACTTCTTTGCTTGTTCCCCTAATTTTTTGTGTAGTGTTGAGTATTGCATCCAGTTGAGCCATCATTTATTAGGAAAAAACATTCAATTTGAATTGATTATGATCTTTCTTGATACATTTTAAAAACTACATGTATCCTGTAAGAAACGCTTGCGTCCTCTTTGTTCCTTGGTTACATTAATGCGGAGAAATGAAGATGGAGAACAACATGGAGATGACGTAGAAGTAGCAAGAGGTCATTGCGCCCGACCTTGAACCAAAAGACTTTCATCTCTTCTGAAGGATGAGAGAGCATCTTAAGAGACAATCTTTCCATTCTGATGATATGACCGCTGTAGCATAGTGGTCATGGTCGCGGACTATCGGCCAGCGTTGTTTTCTTCGAGCTGTGGTTTCAAGCCCTTCTGCAACTAAAGACCATCCGCGTAAAGGGACTTATGCACATTAAATTTGGTCTAAGTTCCAAGTCTTCCCGTTGGTATAGTGTGATGGGGAAGTTTGGTGAAGAAGTGTGAGTGAGTGACTGTGGGGTTTAATGGCGCAAGAGCCAAATCAGGTACGCTGCACCAAACATTTGTTAAAATCAATTAGAATAAATTACTTTAAAAATATGAAACAAACACAAGGTGATAAAAAAGGTAAAAAGTTAAAACTTCAAATGTGTTTTAAAAAAGAAAATAAGTTATGAGGGGTACTCCCACCAAGTCAGATGGGTTTAAAACTGATGAATGAAAAAAAAAAGGCGATAATGATCAAACACCGGACAGTTAATTAAAATGTTATGAATCGTGTAAGGGACATGACAAGAAGGACACTCGGGGCCCCCTCCCCAAACAAAAGATGTCTATGGGTAAATCGAGTATATCCAATACGAAGGCGGATCAATCTGACATCCACCCTACGTGTGGGAAGAACAGGCTTTTCTCCAATGATAGGCTCCACCAAGTGTAACTTGCTATTGAATTGAAGATTCCATGATTCCTACCATGTTTGAAGAATAGAATTCTAAATGAAACGTCTTACAATATCTAGTGGGACTGCGAGCTGCAGAGGGTTCGATGCCGAACGTGCAGCCAAGTCCGCTTGTTCATTGCCTAAAATACCTACATGACTAGGTACCCAACATAATTTAATAATATAACCCTTGCTATACAGACTACAAACCATGTCTGAAATGTCGGCCACAATAGAATGACTGCAATCGTCCAGATGTGCCAATGTTTCCAGGAGGCTCATGCTGTCAGTATATATTACAAATTTTCGAGAACTGGATTTCTCAACTAATCTGAGGGCACAGTAAATGGCGACAGCTTCGGTAGTACAGATGTATATAGAAGCGTCGAGCCGGTAACTGTGCCTGATGTCAGTCGAAACGACATCACAGCAGACATATTCAGTTCCTTTCGATCCATCCGTGTAGCTCGGAATAAAATCCGCGTACTGACTACGATGGAAATCAAAGAGGTTTTGGAATACAATGGGACAAGTGTTGCATTTGTTGTAAGAAGCAAACGGGTTATAAAAATAAACCTTGGCATATTCCAAAGAGGAAATGTGAAACATTTTCTCTGTTGGACACTTAAACCACATAGGCTGAGTTCCTCGATGATATCTTTCCTCCTCTCGGAGAACGGACGAATGGAAGTAGGTAGAGCATCGTACCGTCTCCGTAAAGGAAGACTGATGTGCATGGTCTGTAAAGGATGAAACTTGTTTGCAAAAAATATAATTTCGGGACTGTTTCTTACGCCACGAAGCCAAAGATAACTGGTTACGGAGAACATAGAGACTCTGCGCAGGTGACGTTCGAAACGCACCACAGCACATTGTCAGAGCATTATGGTGGACCGGGTCAAGTTTCCGCTATGTAGTTTTGCTGGCCGAACCGTAAACGATACACTCGTAGTCGATCTGAAACACAATCACAGACTAATACGCTCAGATTAAAGAAGTCCGCTCCGCTCCCCATGCTGTGTTGGATAGCACTTTCAAGATATTGAGGGATTTCTCACACTTCTTCCGCAGATGTAAAATATGTGGAAGGAAAGTGAGTTTGAGGTCGAAAATTACTCCGAGGAAGCGGACGTCAGGGAAAACGGGAACAGATGTATCACGGATGCGAACATCAGGATCGGGATGGAGATCCCGTTTCCTACAAAACTGCACAAAACTACTGTTGCTAGTGGATGTATATGCCCATTTATGTCACACCAAGCAACCAGGTTATTGACTGCGGTCTGAAGTCGTCGCTCAATTAGACGCATTGGCGTTCCTTCGCAGGAAATCTGCAGACCATCGACGTACAGTGATCCATGAACAGGTGGTTGGAGATGAGAAAGTATAGGAGAAATGTGACAAATGAAAAGAGTAGAGCTTAAAATGCTTCCTTAAGGAACTCCTTTAAATTGAGTAAAAAAGGAAGATAAAATATTACCAACACGTACTTTAAAGACCGAAAAGATAAAAACATTTTAATAAAAATAGGCAAATTGTTTTTCAGACTATAACCATATAAAATGCGAAGTATGCCATAGCGCTAAATGCGATCATATGCCTTTTCGATATCAAAGAAAATTGGAACCAGAGGATTCCTTCGTACGAAAACAGAACGAATCTGACTTTCGAGCAGAAGGATTTTATCTAGAGTAGATCTTCCTTTACTGAAGCCACTCTGAAAGGGAGGAATGCATTGATTCTTTTCCAATTGATATACAAGACGAGTATTGACCTACGTTCAAGGGTCTTACAAAAGCAACTCTTCAGAGTGATAGGTCTATAGTGGAGACGGTTCGTTGAACTCTTACCAGGCTTCAGGATAGGAATAACGATTGTTTCCTGCAACTCCATCCATATTCGGTTGAATATGTAGAGGATACTTACAAGTGAATCCTCTCTCAAGTGGCGAAGCATATCATAAGTTGTACCATCAGAGCCTGGATTGGTATTGAGAACTAAAGACAGAGCTTTCCTCAATTCCCACATGTCAAAGTCACAGTTATAAGGGAGCAGTTACCGACACCTGAAGTTGATAGATGTCTGCTCTGCACGATTCTTAGTAGTTAAAAATGAGGCGCTATATGAATCGGAGCTTGACATACTAGCAAATGAATAGCCAATGATATTGGCCACTTCGACAGGTGAAGAATGCACAGCATTTGCAGTTTCTAGTATCGGGATAGAAAATTCCCAATACAGTGAGTTTGCAGTCTTTACCTTTCTCCACAAATGTTGATTTGTCGTCGACAATGTGATGGAAGAGACATACCTGATCCAAGATTCTCTCTAAATATGACACCTTACTCTGCGAGCAAACGCCCTTACTCTCAAAAAAGGTTTGGAGGTTCTCGGTTGTGGGATATCATCTAAAAACACCCCAAAATTTCTTTTGTTCCCTGTAGGATGTTTGATAATCTTTTTTCTCCGATGCTTTACTCGTCTTCCGCTTTGAATTAGAACACTTCGGATTTGTTGCATCAGCATCGTCTACGATAAAGGCTGTGATATTCCAGACAGAGTCATTATCACCTCTATCTGAAGCCATTGTACCGCTTATAACTGCTAACCGTGTGAATGCATCCCAATCTGCACGGATGAAGCGGTAAGTGGAAGGACGTAACTGAGTCCCATTACCGTGAACCTGGGAAATTAGGAAAAGGAAATAATCACTGTTATGTAAATCATTTACAACCTCTAAATTCAGCGACAGTAGCAGTGTCGGCGAGAAAATGGCTAGATCAAGGGAATGAATTTCCTAGTGGGAACATGGAAATACGTTTTCTAGTTCGATGTTCAGCAGACAAAGACTGTGACCTGAGAACAATTGCTCCATCTACCGACCACGAGAATTAGTACCATCATTCCCCTAATGAGGTCTGGGTCCATTAAAATCACCTAGCAGAAGAAAGGGAGCTGGTAAATGGTTGACTAATAGGTTCAAATACATCTGTGACACAACGTCGTTAGGTGGCAGGTAAATGCAGCAGACCATGATTAATAAGCGGGTATGAATTCGCACAGCCACAGCCTGCAACGATGTGGTGAGTGAAACAACATTGAGAGAACAGTTCTGGGATGCCGGGATGCATACACCTCTTGAAGAAGATGTACTGGTATCAACATCCCGTCATACACAGTGATATCCACGCAATCGGGTTGTCATATAACTCTTCAGAAAAGTCTCCTGAAGATACAGGCAGACAGGTTATATACAGACAGGTTGGTGCATAGAAATTATGGATATGCGATCCTCTAGTCTGGATCGTAAACCGCTGCAGTTCCAGGAAACAAAGGAAGTCCTTAACTATTCGTACTGAAAGTCGACTCACCCAACTCCACGTCTACGAACATTGCATAGTTCTCAGCGGATGAATGCAAATCCAAAGTTGGGACCTCAGTTTCTTAATTTTTGGTGGGTTTTTTCTGCCCATCACTTTTGGCCTCTCTGGGCTGGACGTGTTTATATTTTCTCGGAGATTTAACTGGAGCTCTTACATTAATTTTTTCAGTTTTTGGCGACGCCTGTGAAGTTGATTAGGGTTGATGTAGATCCAAACCAGTTTGTGCAGTGGAATATTTGAAAGTTTTTTTTTTATTTTAGAAGCATGTGAGATTTTAGGGTAGGCGTACGTTGCAACACAATACACCTAGCCTCCGGTTAAGATGAACTATTTTTTATCATAACTACCGTGATCTCTTTTCCAAATTCCATGTCGGACTGTATCGAGAATAGGAGAGATGGTCTCCATTATTGACACATCACTCCTTCAACACGCAGTCTGCACTGTCGTGTCCAAACTGTGTACAGCAAGCGCACGTGGCCTGACCTCGACAGTTGGTTTTCGAGTGCCCATAACGTTGACTCTCAAAACAGCGCAGCAGATTTGGTATGTACGGTCTAACGGGACATTGGAGTTATGCGGCTTTCATAGACTGTGGAAGTTCAGGCATCGAAAACGTCAGGATGAGGTGCTTGGTAGGAAGCACCTTTCCATCTCAACAAATTGTTTTGCGCCAAATTTCATAGACCTTCTTATTTTGCATATCGTTCATAATTTCCTCATTAGACATGTTTAATAAATCCGCGGCTGAAATTACACCTCGTGAAAAATTGAGACTGCGGTAAGGTGAGACGGTCACATCAAAATGGGCCGATTGGCGCAGATTTATGAGGGCGGAAGCTTATTTCGCTGATGACACTTCCAGGAATAAATTACTGGAGCGCATCTTGTGAATCGTCTTTACGGACTCTACACTGGCCGTTATAGCCTTCTCGATCAAGAACGGGAAAATAGCACAAAAATTGTCAGGTTTTTGGATGAAAAACTTAGCATTAATATTTTTAAGCATTTGTTGCTCCACTTCGGGGGAAGAGGTTGATGAAATTGGGCCTTCTTCAAGGCGCGAGGGGTTTGGATCTATGAGAAGTTTTGTGTCTTCACTTCAGTGCGCCTCTACTCACCTAGGAGACCAACAAGGGGAGAGGCAGCCCGCCGATCATCTGGCAATTGCCAGGCATGGCACTTACCCCAAAGGTGGCACTGAAGTATAGTATTACAGCTTCGGGGTGAGGATCCGTCGGTTCACCCGAGCCACCCCTAACTGCAATACTAATCCTATAGCAATGGGAGTTTGGAGAGGAAGGGGTCAGCTCGAGTGTCATCTTTGTCACTTGACTGAGGCTCAAAATTACGAGATCCGTGTCGCTCCTCAGTGCGACATTAAAGAAAATCCCATCCATTCTGACGATGAGATGAAAGCTGATATTAAGGCCTATTGTTAGCTAATATCAGGGATAATTAAACCCTATTGTTGCAAATCTATCGGAATCCTACGAGAGATTTGCCCAGTCACCTCACGCAATGGTGTAAGCGCGTGGAAAGAGACAGGAGCCATGTCGAAAGTGAAAAATATTTGGGGCAGATATTCCCCCCTCCCATTTTTGTGGGAAGGTTTTTCTATTTGAGCCCTCAATCTGTTTACCCGAAAAAAACTCGTTTTGTCTTGTTTTGCAATGTTTTATAAAACTAAGCTAAATAGGTTTCCTCCCTCATTCGGTAGTTATTAAAATAGTATTATAATTTCTTTTGTTGTCGTCGTGTAATTGCTTACTCCTACTGTAGTATCATCTTGATGAAGCGAAAAGGACTTCCTGGATTGAAGAAATCTCGTTCCATCTTGTTTTGCAATGCCTTTAACAACTAAGCTAAAAGGGATCCTTGCCCCCTAAACTAGTTATTAAGGCATTTTAACTCGATTGTTGAGCGCTATCACAAATGCATTACATAAAAGAAGCACTTAATTTTTAGTTACGTCAATAACTGTGGAAATCAGATAACAAAAAAAGGTACGCTTATTGAAGCATTGCTTCATAATCAAGCCTCGAAGAACTAAAAATTTTGATGGAAACTTTATCAAAATTGAGAGTATTAATCGTTTTGTTTGTCTCTCTTTTCATTCCATCTACTAATGACTTAATTTTGCGAATACTTTCGCTGGATATATACAAAGCTGATTCTTATAGAATTAATTCCTAGATATACATCTGAATAACGATTTAAGTGACTGTTGCATTTAATTTGCAAGAAACTTACCAAAAAAGATTGAAAATTCCGTATTTTTCAAAATACTAACTTCTCAAAAATGAAGACTTTACAGGAGAAACGCAAAAGAAATATTATTCTCTATAAAATAGAAGACTGAGGAATGAAAGATTTATTTCGAGTATTGAAAATAAAAATTAAAAGCTAGTTCTCAGAGAGGATTATACATTAAGCTCTGAACATTTCAAAAATTAAGCTCATTAGTTGTAACATAGTAGCAATGTCGCATTATTTTATATCCGTTTGGCGCGATCTTCTGAAGCGTAGTTGAAATAGTATTAACTGGAAAGAAGAAAGTACGTCCCAAGACATCTTAAAAGAGTATTCAAAAATATAAATCATCAGAACGAGGAGGTCTTGAATGAAAGGTTGTATGCTCTCTTTCTGGTAGAAATATTTTA
>BMAW01113115.1:15036-82898 GCA_019974015.1 Nephila pilipes
TACTTATGCATAACTACCGGTTACGAAAAGATTTCTCTTCTCTTGCACAACATGTTCGAAAAAGTAGAATTCTATTCCTTCCACATTTGTAGACGCGGGTGGTCGATAACAACCCACAGAGGACATTTTCATTACTGAATTCGGTGTATTTGTAAGTTGAAACTGGACGACTGCTGGTTGACAGCGGTTGTGTGGCCTTGGGCAAATCTTTTGTGAAGGAGAGGGATTCCCTGATGAGCCACAAAATTTCCTGTTGACGTTCATTGTATCGCCATTACCCTCTCCAATTTTCTATCAAAATGTTAAGTCTTTGAAGAAGATGTTAAGGATTTTGGCAATATACGTTTCAAACTAACTTCAAAGTCTGGCATGAAGGAGAGAAAATACGTTTGGTCTCTTTTCGATGAGTTCAAGTCCATTACGGAATTATACGTTTGGTTGCGTTTTGGTGGATCTCGAACTGGATCGGATTACAAGTGCATAACCTTCAGAGGATTAAAGTCAAACAACAACTAAGAAGGACTTGAAAACTCGATTATATTTAATATATTGTAGCCCTCTCAAGTCCATAAGATGAAATCGAGTCTCGATTTCTTGACTTACCGGCCACCTAGCCTAGTCAACCATAATCTTTTATTGATGACGAATCTCGAAGACTTTGAGTCTTTCCTGATGGAAATTAATTGATACCTAGGTTGGTGTCAACTTTCATTCGTTCATCTCATTGCGCGTTAATTGATTATTCAGAAACAGTCTATTGCCTTCAATGATCGCTAAGTAACAATTGTATATGTTTCATTGTGTTAGAAACTAAGTAATAAGATGAAATTAATCCGACAAAAAAGTTTACAAAACTGTCCATCACAGAAATGTAACTATGATTGTGTCACAAAATAATGAAATTACTCTAAATTTATGAGTCTTAGAATTAATGAGAATTTTGTTCTTAGAGGAACTAAATTATTGAGGTGAGCTATCATGATTCATAAACAAATCAATTATTTTTTTTAAAACAAACCAAATATAAGAAAAGCTAAATAAATTCAAGGATATTATTTTTATCATTTTCAATCAGCAAAGGAAGCAGAACCATTTCAAATAAAGTACGTATAACCCATACATTAACTACTATTTCTACCCCCTCTAATATAAATTTATTATAGTTTAAGTGACAAATTGGATCAAAATATTCTCTCAACAATAAATATTAGCTGTGTGTTAAAGTAGTATTACAAGCCGCCTTCGAAATATAGGGTTATTTAAAAAGATTCATCCGATTTCAAAATATCACATTTTCATAAGTAAATAATACATAATGATAAGTAATACATGAATGCAAAGGGAAAATATGGAAGTATTTTTTTACAAGTGTCCGGTATAATTTCATTTAGTTACAAGTATAATGCCAATTCCATATGTAAATTCTTGACAAACACACGTTGTAAAGTGTAACTGATTGTACGGCGGAAGAAATTTGTCGTTTAAGTTCACATAAATTTGCAGGCAATGGGTGGCGTACAATATTTTTTACAACCCCCCCCCCCCAAAAGAAGAAATCGTATGGGGCCATATCAGGTAACTTTGGCTGGCAGCTGTGTAACATTGTCATTTGGGTCCACTGCTACCGATTAAACTGCGAAATAGCTCCGTGAAAGCTTCTAAAACAACTTTCGTGAAAAAGAACACACGAGGGTCATCTATTTTTCCCAATATAAAACTTCCACAGTTTTCCTTTGAATTCATGTATCACTTTTCATTCTGTGTCATTTATTTTTGAAAATATGCAATTTTGAAATAAGGTGAATCATTTTAAATAGCCTTGTATTTTATATACTTTAAAGTAATTTATTGATTTATTCTCTCTCTTTAACTACAGCAATAAAGATCATTACCACAAGTTTTATTGTAGCAGTTTCCTTCAGATCAAATGAAACGTACATTTTCAATGAAATTTTTGTCTATAATCAACGACGGAAAAAAATCGGTATTTTATGAGAGAAAAATTCAGTATAAATATGAAAGTTATGAAAAGACTCTGACACAAACGTATACCATAAAACTAGATAGTGATACAAAACGGTAACACGAAGCTTCTAGCAATACCAATTAAAATACTGAAAAAATTAATATACTTCAAAGCACCCGAATTTAAACTAAGAATTGCAATTTAAATTCAGTAACGTAATGTGCGAAGCGTACAATAAACATCGATACACTTAATTTTCTTAAATTTTAATAAAATCGAATTAGAGATAGAAGCAAACAACAATATAATTCGTTAATTTAAGGCTCCCATCTACCGGTCATTTTGATTTCGTAAACGTAATATTAATCCTATGCAATTTCAACTACCCTTCTCAAATTTTAATTATTCTATTTAAATTCAATAAAGTGCATCTGAAAGAGCAACAAATAATGAAGGTTTCAGTGGAATTACATTTTTCCCTCGGATTTTTAAAAAAACATTTCATACCTATTTTCATGATTCATTTGTGGGTTTTCTGTGCTTATAAAAAATATTTTTGAAAATTGGAAGAAAATTTAATTCATCAAAAACCTTCATCATTTTTTGCTCTTTCGGATGCACGTTATTGTATTTAAATAGTAAAGATTTAAGAGGGGTAATTGATTTTCACAGGATTAACATTACGTTCACGAAATCAAAATAGCCGATAGGCGGGAACTTTAATATATTATAAAAAAACATAAAAGAAAGTAATAACAATTTTTTAACATTTTAAAATGTAATAGAAAAAAAGAATTCGTACACTTCATTTGCAAGTTATAATTAAAAACTTAAGTTAAATAATATAAATTAATACTTAGTGTGAAGGTCTTTAATGACTGCTTTTCTAAGTCGCGGGTTCGAGCCTTGGCCACTAAAGACCCGCCATGTAGCCGGGGCTGATGCACGTTAAATCTGACGAGGCCCAAAGTCCTCTCACTGGCATGGTGTAGAAGTTAGGAGAGGAGGGTGTCAACTAACGTGTAGTCCTCGTCACTTGACCGAGGTTCAAAATTACGAGGTCCGTTGCCAACAGCCCTCGTGTTGCTTTTGGTGCAACTTAAATAAAACTAAAGACTGCTTTTCAAGACGTTGTAGCATAGATTTGACTAATTTTTTTTTTTTTTAATTTTTTTGTGATGATTGGGTTTACGCCATTCCTTGATGCAATTGGAGCTTCTTTTAAACTGTTTCTTTTTTGTGATATGTCTTTCAAATTTGTACATCCATTAATTGTCTATAGAATTCAGGTCTGGACATTGCGGAGGAGTTACCAGTAGCCTTCGAGCATTATAAAGTAATAGTATCCTGGTGACCATAGCAGTATGCTTTTGGTCGTCATTCTGCTGAAAACAAAAGTTTGCTCTCAGCCTAATTTCCTAGCATTGGCTAAATAAGTTAAACTGCAATGCATCAATGTACGTTAAAGAACATTGACATTGGCAATGTTTATAAAACACAAATTTCCTTCACCATTAGAAGCCATACCATTTCCTTCCCTATACTGGAAAGTTGGGAGTACATGTTTCTAATCAAAATTATATTTATTTGTACGCCATTTTTCGAATGTTTGGTGAATAGAAAATTTAAAACTTATCTTTCAACAGAAAAACATCAATGTTTTCCAAAAATCCATTGGTTTATTTCTGTAGACCAAAACAATTTCCAGGCATTTTCTTCTTTTGTTTCACATGAATTGATTTTTCCTACGGCGTTCTTCCTTTTAAATGTGCATATTGCACAGAACATTTATTATTGTTTGAGGTGTTTCTCTGATATCATACGATGTTGTTCAATTTATTGAATTGGTTTTTATTCTTCCTTTTAAAGCTGTTTTAACATTTCTATTTGCTCTTGTTATTTTACTAGAACGTCATGGTATGGGTTTCATTTCGATGCATCCTTCATACTATCTTACTCTGTATCCAATAGTTGTAAATGGTAATTTAATCACTTCTCAAATTCCTAGGTATGATTTCCCATTTTTTTGGAGCTCCATCATACGATTCTCGAGTCTAGAGATACTTATTTAGTTTTAGAGAAGTGCCTTTCTTAATTACTTCAAAAACAATACAGACAAAATGTCAGACTTTAAAAATTATACGATGATAATAATTATATTTACATCTACTATGTTAATAATCCTTTCATCCATCAATACTATAAATGCAGTATATATCATGCTGAGGAGTTGAATGTACAAATACATCTTTTGCAAGAAACTTTTCAGATTACAAATTTGTTAACTTTGTCAACATTTTTGGGTGATTAATATAAAACATACGGTAAATATATTGTAGTATAACTATTTTGATAAAATGATTTAGTTAAAAATTAAAAACGTTAGAGTATACAAATAATTATTTTGCTGACTGTACATTACATGAAACTCATGGTTGTAGAAATTACTTTAATTGAAACATAACTTACCTAAAGATGTCGCTTGGAGTGATTTGAAAGCTTGAGAGGAATGCGCCAGTCACCTCATATTTTATTTAAAAATCTTTATCAGTATGTTGCATTTCTGCAGCCTACCCTATTAACTGAGCTCATTTCTGCACCCAGCATCCTAGGATGATCCCGTTACATTTTTACTATTATCTAATCAATTGAAATTATACATTGAATATCTAAAAAAACACTTTTATTTCATATCCAAGTTCCTTTTCGGTCAATAAATTATTACTTATATACATATTTCCTCCTGAAACAGGCAAAGAATCAGAGAAAATAAAGAATAAAATTTTATTTTTCCTTTTACTATTATTATTTAATCTTGTCGAGCACGTGATAATTTAACCACAAAGTTATAATAACTATCATAATTTTTCTTCAAAATAACACAATTATGGGACGATTTTATTCCATATTCATCAGTTCACATATTCATTTCTTTCACATCTAAAGAAACGGAGAAACTTTTTTATTCCTAATGTTAATCTTGTTCAGTACGAAAGTTTTAAATATGGTATTCATAACAAAGATTATGGATATTTATGATTAAGATTGTTGTTAACACCGCATTTAGAAACAATAAGATGGCTATTGGCAACGGACCACGCAATTTTGAACCTCTCTCAAGTGACAAAGATTATACCAAAGCTGGCACCTCCCCATCCATACTTCTAGGATAACTTGGAGCCTCGACAGATTTCACGTGCATGAAGTCCCGCTACATGGCGTGTCTTTTGAGGCATCAGAACTCGAAACTACGACTTGACGGAATTATAGGAGGCCGAGTATGCGTGGCCATGACCTTTAGGCTACGGCAGTCACGGACAATGTAGAAGTTGTAAATAAACAAGTGTTCAGAACCTTCCTTCAAAAGATGAAGTTATTTGATTAAATTAAAAGAACATTTTGAAGATGATAATAGCCTTCATTTCTCTATAGCCCTAAAAAAACCATTCAATAAACAATAACTAAGGTATCGCAAAAAACATCACACGTATTGATATATAAGTTGACATTTATTTAACATTGAGTACGATCATAACATTATGAATTAATGTAAATTCACAAAAATATTACATTTCGAAAAATGTACATAAAACATATACCACTATAAGGAATAAAAGTTGTAGAAACATTCAAATTTTGTGAGTGATACCACAAACTATACCTAATAAAATTTCTACTATTACATTAGTCATCTTTTTACAAGACAAAGGATATTTTACATTGTTTTAACAGCTCCAATTTTTATCACAGAATCTAGTGGACTATCAAATACATACAATAGAAGGATTGACAGCAAAATTACTGCTATCTAAAACAGTTACAATTCATAAATATGAAACTAAGGTTAATAACACAACACTTATTTTATATTCTCTAAAAAGAGATTTTAATATTTATCCGGACACATTCTCACGAAATTCAAGAAAATCCGATCAGTCAACATTTTAAAGGAATTAAAATCCACCACTCCAAGCAAACACATGCCATAATACTAAATACAGTTTTGTTGACATTTTACATTTCATCACAGTGTAGACAGGAGGGACCTAAGTTCAGATTGTCATGAATGCTAGAGCCAAAGAAAGGAAAGAAAAAGAAATTGATATGAATAAACAGCTATTCAAAAATATTGTATGGATTTCAAATTACTCTACATATTTTAATTGGAAACGTAAACAGTTTTAATATGCTGTTCATGGGATAAGAATATTTTTCCATCATTGGAAATAAATAAGTAAATTATGTATATATATATATATGTAAAAAGTAATTTTTCCCTGTACAGAACAGCCATACCAAAAGTGAATGGAATAATTTTAAGAATTTCATCAATATATTGAATCAAATAATCAAGAATGAAAGTATAGCTGATAGAAAGGTAAGAACTATATTTGACAAAAATTCATGATTAACATTTATTTTGTCCATGGTAAAAGACATCTTGATGATTATAATTCTAAATGTATTACACCTAGAACATTGGAATCACAATAACAAACATCGTTTGTCATAATAATAAGAAGAAGAAAAATGTCATTTTACATACTTTCCATGAAGGAAAAAAAATTGATTACTTTTCTAGATGAATTCTTTAACCTGGTTATAATCCTCAGTAAATAACAGATTTTATATTTTGACAGGTTAAATATTCAGGTGAAAAGTTTGAATGAATGATTACTAACACAAACTTAATTTAATAGTAATATATACATGTTGAATATATATGGAATGAAATGAAACCTTTTTAAATCTCTATTATAAATTGAAAATTATTTTTAACATTACTTAAACAAAAATAATTATTTAAAAAGTGAATAAAAATTATGAACAAATTTTTAAATGGTTTCATATTCAATAAAAACATTATTAATATCTGTATCCAAGCTAAATCATCTTTCAGCTTTCCATCACTGATTATGAGAATGAGACAAATAATTTAATCAATGACTAATGAGGATAAAGCAGATAATTTAATAGATACATGTTTCTTAATTGAAAGCTCATTGTCATGCAATAAGCCAGTAGGATCATCAGGTAAAAAAATATATTTCAGAACATTTATAAACTAATTTTAAATTATAGAATTGAATATTTTAGATTCTAATTTAAAAATATTTATATATTCAATTTTCCTATTTTTTGCTCTTCAGTTACATATTTTTTTCCATAAAATCATAGTGTGATTTGTAGTTTTCATTTTAATACAGAATTTCTCCACAAAAATGAAATAATTCACTAAATATTGCAAAATTACCATCAACTTGCACATTCTAAATCTCAATTTCATCAACAATACCAACAACATTTTGCATCACATTTTTAAGAGACATTTCATGTACAAACCAAAATTAAAATAACAGTAAAATCAAGAGAATATTAACTAAAATTAATATTGCTAATTTTGTAAGACAAAATTATTATTACTCTTCTTCAATAACACCTTATTCAATTATTTACTCAACTTTGCACTAAAAGCACATCAGTTCTTTAAACTTAGATAAACTTTTCTGTAAAGAGACCGTCACATTCTCTACAAATAACATTTCATTAAAAATATTAATGTTCAAAAAAATATATATATATTACATAAAAGGATAACCTAAACTTTCATAATTTATTTATAAAATGCATAACTGCTTATTATTTTATGTTTAAATCTATAATTTCCCCCAAAAAATATTATATATGTTGATTTTATAAATTCAATAACTTCAGTAAAAATTCTTAAATTTTAAGATTGCATATGTTAAAAACTCAACAATGAGCCAATATAAAAAGTTTTTTCCTTCCTTAAAAGAAAAGGGAAATGGATTATAATATAATTGGTATATTTCATAAGTTCTACATGAAAAGCAAAAAACAACATATTTTAATGCTTATCAATTTAGAGATACATAGATATATATATAAGCTATATCATATCTTTGACAATCAATAATTTAGATAGTTCTACTGCATGGGATACCACCATCTGGCCACCATCGAATTAACAACATTTTAAGTGAATATTCTTAAGCTTCATAGTCATTAATTACTCAGGAAGATATACATTTTTAAAAACACAAAAAGGACTCAAGAACAATATTTGATAGGTGGAAGACATTAATAAGCTTTAAAATCCGTTACAATTCATTTAAATATTTAATGGATATCATGACAATCAACCATATCTTAATTTTAAAACTTTAATTAGCACCAAATAGTTTTATTCATTACAAGAAATATACTGATTAATATATTCATTGCTTTCATTATAGATTATAAATAATAAATCAATATTTGAAACTTAATTTCACTTACAGAAACAAAAATTCACACGTTTTTCGAATATATATATGTATGTTTGTTTATATTCTCATGAATATTTCTGTAATAAAAGTTACTACTTTATAATATTATTTACATGATTCTTTTATATACATAGTGGAATGTTGCTACACATCATACATATAATTTATATAACTCACTTCATTTTTAATTTTCTAATCAAGTCATATATTAATAATTATTGATTATTCCATTATTATTCAAATGTCTGAGCCAAGGGATACAACATTATACATTCAATTTAATTTGCTAGAAAATAAACTTTTATGTATGCATTCATAAATGCAAAAAAAATTTATGAAATAAGTAGATTTCCAATTTTTCTTTCTTTTTCCAAAATGCAGTGAAGCATGAAATTGATGATTTTCAATAAATAAAGTAGACAATCACATCATGAATTTATGATTTTATATATGTTATCCATAATTATGAGTTGCATGTGTATGATAAATGTACAGCAAAGATTTACTTTTTCTTTTAATTTTATATAAAGATATCAATATTTTGGAACCACAAATGGTAACTACACAGTTCTTGTATTACCAGATCACAATTTTCATATTGAGCATTTGGTATGATAATGGTAGAGAGTTAAAAAGCATTTAATTTTTCATATTTTTCAAGTTTAAAAAATTAATTGATCAGAAATTTAACTCCTTTTCATAACTACCTAATTCAAAAACATTATTTTTCCTTATTTCTTGATCATACATGATCTTATAAGGAGAAAGCTTCAATTATATACAACTAAAATTATTAACATAAAAATCGTAATTACAAGAAAATAAGCTTTTAAAATAATTATTTTGTTTGATTATAAAATTGATGGAAAAAAAAATAATTCTTTAAGTTGCAAAATTTACTGCAACTTTTAAGTACAGTTAAAAAAGAAAGGTATATACTTTTGAATTTCTTCACTGCACAATAAAAAAAATAATCAAATTTGATCCATTAATCTTTCATTATCACTGGAAATTTCATGCATCACTTCTGCTTATTTTCTCTTTTAAATACTGTGTCCTATTATTTATACACATTCATCACACAAGCAGCCATTTAAACCATTCACTAACTCCAGTATAATATAAATGTTTTAGTATGTCTAGAGATGTAAACTGCTTATTAAGATACAAAAAATGGACGAACAGAGTTAAGTAGAACATCGTTGTCCGTGCATAAATGTTGAATCTGAGCAGCGATTAAATTTTAGATAACATTTCAAATGGAAAAACATTAGTAAACTTCATATATAAAACTGCAGGCAGTAGTTTTTCATGATAAAATAAAAAGTAAAATTTTCAAAAACAATTCAAAAATCAAATATGTAAGAAGTTTTTCTCTTAACACTATTATTTCAAGAGATTCTTCTTACTTAAAAAATTGTGCTATAGCTGTTGGATGGCATTTTTAAAAAATAAATATTGATATTTTTCTTAAATAGCACATAAAAAAGGAAATATCAACACTGAAAATGAATTGCGAATATTAAAATTATGCATTTGAAAAGTTATTTGACAATTATCATGTAAAAATTATAATACAAAAATTACAGAAATTTGAAAAAATTAGAGCATAATTAATTCTGCACCACAAAAAATTATTCATTTTATGAATACCCACATTTGATACCTTTATTCTTAAGCAAATTATAGTGGATTTATTTTCATTCTAAAATACTTTTTGAAATTCCCTTAAAAAAATATTTAATTGAAATACTAAGAATTAAAAATATTATTATATGATATGGAAAATTTAAAGAGAAATAAATTTTGTCTAGACAAATAATTTGAAATGTAATTACAATTGTCTTATTTTAGACAAATGACTATTCAAATGTAAGTAATTATAATATTGTCTATACTTTTGACAAATGACAATCCAATCCATTCACAGATACATGGTTATTCATTAAATAAATTTGGAATAAAAAAGAAAGTCAAAAACATTTTTTTTTTTAAATTGTATTGTCAAAATTTTCAGAATGGATATAAAAATAAATGGCTATTTCCAAAGAAATTAGCAATGCCAGTATAATGAATTTTGCAAACCATGAAATTAGCCAAAAAACTTATCAAACACACTTAAGAACTGATATCATTGCTTACACAATATTTGATGATACAACCACAAACTACACAATGATCAATTAAGCTTAAAGATTAATTTCACTAACAACAAAATGATATCAAGCATCATGGTATGAATTAATCTCAAGCTTTGTACTTGCACAAAGGACATTTAATACTTATCTATATTTTTATAATGAAACTACAATAGGGATATAATACAAGCTACATTTGAATAAGTGTGAATACCACAATAACATTAAAAAAACACTATTTTGCATACATACAGAGAGTGAATAATGAGTAAATTTGAAAATATTATAGTTAAAAAATATTTCAAAGTGAGAAGAAAGTAGAAGGATAAATCTAGCAGTTTGCCACTTGTAGCATAATAAAAAGTACAAATAATAATTTAACACATTTAAATCTAAAACACTATAAGATATACATGAAGACAATTTTATATTAAATTTACATTTTTGAACAAGTTATTTTATTATGTATTTAAATTGAATACAAATATCAGTGCATTAAATTTAGAAAAAAATTATTCAAAAAAAAAAAAAATGCTGATAAATTTTAAATAACTTTTTCATTGCTCTAATTACAAACTAAAATAAAGCTTTTTTTTTTTTTATAAAAGCTATGAAGCTTCCAATACTTATAAACCTAACAATGCTAAATATCACTCAATTCCTATAAATAAAAATAATTCAGTTTATTCTAAATAAACAAAACAGCATAAAAAAATTTAAGAAATTGATCTGTTCTAACAAGATCTTAATTTAAAAGAAAACAAAAAGTAAAATACATCCACTTAGTTTATATATGTATTTATATACGTACATACATACATATGTAATGTCAACAGCAAAAAATTAAAAAATAAAATTTCAACTTACCAGTTTTTTCCTTATTTTTTTAAAAAATAAAAACAAGGACAGATGTATTAATATAAAATAAAAGAAATCTTGATTCTGCTTCTAAAATATTCTAAATTTCAATTTCACATATAAAGTGGTTTAAGTAAGCAATAAAAACAAAAGTTATAATAAAACAAATTTTCAATAGCTTTAAAAACTATGTTAATCATAAAAATACATTCTAGTTTTATTTAAAATAAAACTAATTTTAATTTTACCACAGGACAAAATTTATCAGCATTTAATTTATTTTGAATCAATTTTTAATACTAATACAATTTTTAATACTAGTACAATTTTAACAACATTGTACAAACAAAAATAAACTAAATGAAAAAAACCTCAATAATACTTAAGCTTATGCACCACTTACATGAAAAAAAACCCATTCATTTACAAAGTTTATGTATTAAACAAATACCTCGTACTTATACATAGTCCTTCAAATGCACAATTTACAAAAAAAAAAAGAAGTTATTTCTAATGTAATTACACAAATTTTTAGATGCCTCATTTATACAATAAATAAAACTATGTTTCTCCTCTTATGTTATTACTTTCAAAATTAGTTTGCTCACCTTACAACTCATAACTGGTACCAATATATACAATACAATTTTACATGGTTTATAAAATAACTACAATAATCATATTCAGAAATGCTTCTTTGATAAAACCACAAGTCAATACAAGTGTACATGACCTTGTGAATTATAGAGAAATTTTCTGTTGTTCAAAAAGTTCTCACAAGCGTCTTTAAGTTGAATACATGTGATTCAAATAATCCTTATTAGGAAAGAAAATGTGTACGTCAAGCACTGTCACAACAGTTACAGTAAGTAACAAATTGAATTTTCAATTAAATGCCACTAAAACATTATAGCTTGCCAAAGTATGAAACAAATATATTTTTTAGTCAGCAAAAATCACAATGTCCAATTTTAAGAGAAAAGAAATTGAGTATTTAAAAGCATACTCTAACACACATAAGATCAAAATACACATAAATCAGACTACTCTAAAAACAAATAAAAAATATTTAATAAATAAATTTATAACAAACTGAAAGCAAATGAAAAACAAGATAATTTGATTTTTCAGAAAACAATTAACAAAATAATAATTTCTTTACAACAATATATGTTACAATTAAGATGTCCTGAAAAATAAGAATACTTATCACTCCAGTTTCAATAGTTTTCTGGGTGAGAGGTGTCAAAAAAAAAAAACGTTTCCTTTTTTTTTTTATGATTTGGTGATAGATTTATTAAATATAACGTAAGGTGTTATTTATCATAAGATCATCAATGATTAAATTGATGTAAATCAACTAAAAAAACATTCAAAATTATTCTATTAATGAGAATACTACTAACTACATACATTTTCTTTCAAGCAGTTTTTTTAGAGGATTTTTGAAAATAAATTGTACTTTAGTAATACAAAATACATGAAATCATAATAATAATTATGTAACATGTTTCAAATTGAAAAAAAAAGAATTGAAGAATTTTTCTCCAGTAACAAGCATTTGCATTAAAATATATTTTAGCATCAAAGGAAAAGCTGATTTTCAAATTAATAGAAATAAATTAACATAGTGCAAAATACTTAAGAAAACTATAGAACTAATTATTAAAATATTATCTGTAATTTATTATTAACAAATGGTTTCACGATTATAATTGTATACTGAAATGTTGAACTTTGCATCTAATTTTAACTTTATCTTTAAAAAAAATGTACTTGCAAAAAATTCTGTTGACCATTTTTGCCAAACCAAAAAAAATATTGTCAATCAATGCAATATTTTCCAAAAATTGGAAATTTTCACCAATGAAGAACCAACCAATCTGTGTGAAATGTTTAAAATAATGAAACAAATAAAATCAACACTGTTTTTCCTATTTTGCAATTTGCCATTTAACTATATGTATCCATTTTTACTTATCCTTGTTTAACCCTTATTTAAAAAAAGCTGAATCAGCTATTATCAAAATCTGCTTTTTACTCTAACATTTAAGAAGAAATGAAGAAAATTTAGGACCTATTTGTTACAGAACACAATGCAATAAAGTATTTTTAAGACTATGGAATCCTAGCATAAAAAAAGTATGTTAACAGACACAATATGTTATTACATACTTGAAAACACAAATAAGCAATGTTGTATTCAATAATTAAACAATAGCCTATGAGATATACGTGTATACAGCTTTTTATCAAGACTAGGGGGAAAAATTTGAGGGCCTATCACATTGTAGAGATCAGTGAGTTTATTTGCAAAACCAAAAAACTAAATAGGGAAAAAATTTCCTAGAATCAATTAATGTTTTGAAGAGTTTGTACAAAAAATAAATATTCCATTATTATACTTTGTGATAGAATGGTTGGTTCCAAGCCCTTTTCAAGTAATAAAAGAAAATACTGAAGAACTCGCCACTTTTTTGGACTCATGAAAAACATGAATTGAACAATTAAGAGCTGAGAAATTCAAATTTTCACAGTCAATAACTAATATAACTATGATAGTTTAAATTTGTTGGTTCTTTGGTAATCTAAAGAGTGGTGAATACACTGAAAAAGTTGAAAAACTGTCAGACAAATAGCATAAGAAAAAGCATAAGAAGATGGTGCACCACCACTAAAATTCATACTTAGATTAATTTATATGGTGTAAGATTCACAATAACAAGGACCTATTTGTTGATATCTTGATAGCAATTAAAGGTTTTGTCCACTTAAATTATTGACAAAGGTATGACTAGAATGCCACCAACTTTCATGGTCAAAAAGATTTTACACAAGTACCAAAAAAAAAAAAAAATTTATAGAAGATTTTAAAAACATTGAGATGAAACTTAGAAGTTTCACATTTTACTAATATACATTATAATTACTATAAAAAAATAATCAGATTATATAATTAGAAAAAATCATAACTAATTATATTTCTAAGATAATTAGTTATACAGAATACAAGTTTCTATTCATTTGTAAAAAAAAATTAATATACAGAAATTATCCTTATAAATATCTCGACATGTTCAAACTTAAGAATATGTATTAACAAAGTTTTTAATACAATTTTAAGAGTTAAGTACAGTTGTATAATTGAGATAATTTAACACCCCTTTCCAAATGAAAATAATACATTTGTAAAAATTAAAAGCTAAAATTTGAAACATTGCAATTTTTGGAATTTCTTTCATTTTAACACCACATATCTTTCTAAACAAATATTGATAATTCAATACAGCAGAAATATTTTCACTTGGTCTTGCTATTCTATGTTTATATTTCACAACAATTAATAATAATAAAAAAAAAACCTATACAAATAATGAAAAAAAAAAATCAAATTTTTTTTTTTTAATCCAAAAGCTGATATTTCATTCAAAAAAATGACAATGTTTCATATAAGAAAAACTTTTCAAAATTTGAATTATTTTAGAGATCAAAAATAAATTAAACAATAAAAATATCAAGTTTTAAATGAAACACATTTTTAAATAAGCAATCATACAAAAACTAAAATAAAAGCTGAGCTATAAAAACTGAAAACTCTGCTAAGCATAATTTCAAAAACTGTAACAATCAACATACACAAATTATATCACTGGAGGAAGTAACTTTATAGAAGCTCAAAAAATTACAATTAAATAATAACTTCCAAATCATGATTGAGCAAAAAAAAAAAGAAGCCAGGAATGGTTAAGTAATAAATCAATAACCACACTTAGTGCTACATCAGCTTGGACTAGTAAGTTCAGTTGGTTGCCCCAGGCGTGTATTAGTCTGGTTGTTTGGAAGCAGAGGTGTGCCTACAACTTGTCTTGGTCTTCCAATACTAATAAGTTTGGATTCAGGAAATTTGATTACAAGTCTCCATAAGATCAGAGCCATGATAATAGACCAGGTATGAGTAAAGCCTAAGAAGAATGCCATGCTGCCATACGAAAAGAAATATACTACAGCCCATAAAGATTGCCATAAAATGAAAAAAAACATAAGAAAATGGTGACATATGTAGAAATATAAACCGCAGGGTTTCCGTCTGCCATCTGTGATACTTTTGTACTGCAGGTAAAGACAATTTGAAAGGCACAGAATAAACGGGATATAAAATGTCAGTAGCTGAAAAATTATGAAGAATATTATTAATTAATATCATAAGAAAAATTTTAAATGATTATAAAAAGATGTATTAATACAATCATATAAAATGTAGATTTATTTTATAATTGTAATTAACATTTCACTAACATTACATGATGGCCACATGCATGCTTGCATCTTAAATAAAAAAAAAAATGACATGATTTTGATTTAAATCAAAAAGGTAACATAAAGCAATTCCAACTATGAGTCATTAAACATTAAAAAACAGCAATTTTAACAGTCCATCTGGTAACTAACTAATTTTAAAAATATGATGAAACAATGATGAATAAAAATATGATGAAACAATGCATATCTGGAGAAAAAAAACAATATAATGAAGATAAAAATATTAAATTCACCAAATAAATTTTTTAAAAAATAATAAATAATCCTCTCTTTTTACTCAAAAGACTTCCATATAATTTTACATTTGCTACAAAGATATTAAATTGTGTAACATTAGCAATTATTTTGAGACATTAGAAAAGTAAAACTATCCAATTATTATACATTATTTGAAATATATTACTTATAACAAAAAACATTAATTTTTTCATCATATATATGTGTGTGCGTAACAAAAGAAATGTATATATATACACACATTTATATATATATGCACACATTGCTTAGATTTGACTAAGAAAATCACTGAATTTAACTTACATATATAGTCCCAGCAAAGTATGTCAAGCCACCTGGTAAAAATGTTCCAGCTAAAAATATTCCCCATATAAAACATACTCCGATATGATCATCAATAATGTAGCCAATAAACCATGGTCCTAGTGGCATAATAAGAAAAATAAATCATTTTCAGCTTCTGCTGTGAGTTATAACAGTTACAAAAAAAACCTAAAAGAGAACCTTAATATGATAAACATTTTGAAATAAAATATTACTAACCTACTGCTACATATAAGGCTCCAATAACAACAGGCCAAAACACAATTTCTACACTCGTGAGCAGACTTAATTTGAAAAGCATTCTTCGACAAAAACCTTGTTCAGATTTAGTTTTGATTCCCTCACCTAGAAATGAAGCACACAATACAAATAAATTTAACTTTGAACAATAAATTTCTTAATGACATGTATGAGAGATCCAAAGCAAGATCAAAGAAATCCAATATTTTAAAAAACAGAAGTAGAAAACTAATAAAATAATAATGATTTAGAAAAAATTAAACATTTGCCTAAGCAAAAGTTCTAAAAATAAATAAACATTGAATGCAACTTATTAACATCAATAAATAACACTACATGCAAAAAATAAAGCATAAACAAAAATTATTGAATTCCACAGCATTTTATGAAATGAAGATCATTATTTTAATGACCATTACTCAAAATAATCTCCCAGTCTAGTTCCTTTTTTTTAAAGAAAAAGAACTATATATTACTATGTTAATTTATAAATAGGTAAAAATAAATATAAACCAAAAATTTAACAATTTTCCAATGTTCAACTTTTCTTTGTTTCCGCAGTTACATCAATCAGTTGTAAAATTGTATAAGTACATTTTACTATGTCATACCTTTTCCAAAGCAAAGATAAATTTTCATGGAGCATAAAGGCAATAATGTTATTAGCAAGGTAACTCCAAAAATCGCCTGGCCCTACAAAAAAAAAAAAAAAAAAAAAATGCTAAATAGGATTTTCAATTCAACGATGTGATATTAAAAGAAACAATTTTCTTTCCATAACTAGATTCAATATATCTTACCACTGATATGTGTCCCATCAGGGCTAGTCTACCACCAAGATTAAAGGTGGGTCTTGAACCATCTAAAGAAAATTGGTGACTTACTGTTTTCTCATTTCCATTCATATCCTGAAATGAATTTAAAAAGCAAAAGATGCTAATTTTATACTTGATAAGTGCATCTTTAAAAAGAAAACAATATGTATAATTTTGAAAAAAAAAATTACATCCTAAATCTACAACTTAGTATAAAAAGGTTTCATGAAAAAAATAAGAAGAATGGGATTACAATGAAACTAATAAAACTGTAAAGTCTTATTTTAGATCAATTAAAAGGTAACATAGTAATACAAAAAGATACAAAAAATCTTTAACAAAGATATTTTGCTATTATAATACATGCTCTACAAATAAAAATGATCATTAAAATTATGATTATAATGCATACTTTTGCATATATAGTCATTTCATGCAACCCTTCCATATATTTCAATGGTTCCCATGGAGATACATATAAAGGGGTCTCAGCAAGCTTGAGTTCACTCCAAGCACCATCATCAATTTTAACCTTCGCTAATGCGATAGAATGTGGGGAAAATATAAGAACCCTAAAAATAATTTTTTTTAATTTTAATTATGTATAGTTAAAAAAACAATAAAGAAATTAAACAATTTATTCAGATTTAAAGTTTTTGTTCTAATAACATTTAAAAATAACAAGCAGATAATTTTCTCTTTTATTGAAAATATGTTTTGTGGATCTAGGCTGCGACTGTTCCTTAACATTACATTGAAAAGCAATATGAGGGCTATAGGTGATGGACCTCATAATTTTGAACTTCAGTCTAGGGATAAAAATGACACATACTAACACCTCCCTCTCCAAATTTCCATATCAAATTTAAATTGCAACAGCCCCATTAAATGGCAAATCATTGGTGGAATCAGGGCTCAAACTCAAAACTCGACAAAAACAAAGCAGGTTGCAAGTCAACGACCATTACCACTAGGCTACTACAGCCACATAGATCTAAGCTGAATTTTAAAAAATCCCAATATACTATGATTAGATAATGAATTAATTGACTATAAATGTTATTATATGGAATTATAGTCATAGGTAAGGATGACACTTGAATGGATACCTATTTTCTTCACTTACACTCTGTGCCACAAGAAGGCAAACCACTGAGAGGGTGCACCATTAGGATCTTGAGGGTTTAAGTATATTTAATGTGTTGCAACTCTTCCCACTCCTTATAAAATTTGAATCTGTAACTCTCCAGTCAATAAAAAGAAATTTTATCACCAGATAATAGACACATCAAAATTCAGAATGACATAAAATATTAGTATAAGATATAATGTGTCAAAGATATAAACCAAAAGCAAACTATGCAATCAAGATTACAAAAAGGACTTTCAAATTTGTTTATTTTATTCAAAAGATGAAAAAAAAAATGAAAAAAACAAAAAATAAAAGTATAATACCTTATGTGAGTGGATTTTAAAATTCTATATAAAGGTTCAATAGCTGGCATCAACATCAATGCATCTTTAGGATTGGTCACAAGTATTAATGGCCAATCTTCTAAATATTGATCAACAAAGGAAAAAACACCATGGTCCACAGCACAAAGACGATACCTATAACCCAAAAAAAAAAAAAAAAAAAGGTATTCAACTAATGGAATCTACTATTAACCAATATGATATTCATGTAAAATATTGGAATATTACATGAACAAATCAAAACAATTTTCAGTTTCACATGTCTGAATCAATAAAAAGAACCTTGTATCTTTAAAAGAAAACATTCCCAATTTTATAATCTCTACCAGGAAAAATGGTACCTGAATGCTAAAATAGAGTGCTATATCTTTCATTTAAGGAAACATTTATAAAATATAGAAAAACTAAAATATTCTTTAATAAATTCAACAAAATAAAAATTTTAATGAATTTCGCATACAGCATTATTAACTTTTTTTACTTACTTAATTTTACAAAATGCATGATAGTTTAGTTTAGTTTTTTTTTTATGATTAAAATTGCACTACAAGCAACATGAGGGCTATTGGCAGTGAGCCTCGTAATTTTGAACCAGTCAAGTGACAAGAACACCTGAGATGGCGCCTCCCTCTCCTAACTTCTACACCACACTAATAGGAGGACTTTGGGCCCCAACAGAATTAACATGCGTCAACCTCAGCTACACAGTGGATCTTTAGTGGCCAAGAATCAAATCCACGACTGAAAAAAACCCGACGGCCATGAATCTAAAACCATGACCACTAGGCTACTGAGGTCACTATAAAATGCATGAAATAATTTTTTAAAAAATTGAGGCAATTTAAGTAACAAAAGTTTCATATAAGTATAGAAACATGCAATTCTCTTTCTTTAAAAATAACTAATTACTGTTTTTATTTAGTAAGATTTAAGAATACAAATTAACAAGAATGATTGAATTTCTAATATTTTGGCAAAATGAAATGCTTGGTGATAGCCTTTTCCAATAAAAAATAATAATAAATTTAATGCCATATTTTGGCAAAAATTTTTAAAAAATTAATGCTTCAGAAAAGAAATAGTGCCTGTATTTAAACCCAAAATATTTTAATTACATTTAAATAAATTTTGTGTTAAAGTTGTAAACTTACAGCAAACTTTTAAAATAGATTTCTGAATAAAGTTAAGGGGGAAAGATCAATTCATTAAGCATACATGTTAAAAAATATCACACAAAACTAATGAAAAATTAATGATGATATGAATGTTCATATTAATGCTACTTCTAACATTTATAGGTCTTTATAAAAACAGAAATAAAATAAAAACAATATATCTCATTTACTTCCGGTTTTCTTTCCAGTCAGCCAATTCTAGTTCTAAAGCTCCAGTTGACTGCAATGTATACATTTCAGGAACAATGCCACCAAGTGTATGCAAATGACCGCACAAGTATGGACCAGTTCTTAAATGGAGTAAAAAAATTAACTTCCAAACATCAAATTTATTTTTAAATTAATAAATATCTACAAATACGGAAAAAAAAAAAAAAAAAAAAAACTTTCTTCATCAGGCCATATTGATGGAACCCTTTTTTGATGACATTAATATCACATTGAAATTAATGTAGTATTACAAATATGGATTTTTAAAAAAAGTTGGTTATAAAATTTTTTTGCAAACCTCATAAGTTCTCTTACACCAGGATGTGGCGCAACTATAGTTGAAGTTGGATAATGTCCAAACCAAATAGTCATATTGCCTTTAGAATCTTTTGTAAGTTCCCGTATATGTGAATATTCATCCTGTAAATATACAAAATTGATTAAAATATGATAAATAAAAAATGTAAAATAAATTTACTGAATGAATAAACAGAAATATTTTTTAAATCTAAATAGCAACTTTACAGATCATGAATTATATAAAAGTTTTTAAAGAATTTTTCATTAAATTCTTTCAAATTTTACTGGTTAATGAACAATTTATTTTTAATGCCAAATGTTGTAAAGTACAAATGCTAAAGGAACAGCAGAGCTGAAAAATAAAAATGTCAAAACATGAAAATGCTGCTATAGATTAAAGTGTTAAATTTCATTAAAATTATTAGATTCATTTCCAGTTCCTGCTATATATTAATACCTGAAAGTACTGCATATTCTACTATGATGAGTCTTGAAAGGAATAATTGCATCACATATGTAATAATATCATCATCTTAATGTAATAATATCATTCTTAACGTGGGGATCGAGATATCTTTATAAGCCTACTTCATTTTCCTCCAACAGAGACTAACTTTTTAAAATTTTATTTTTTAATTATTTTATTATTTTTATTTATTTATGTGCATTGGTGCAGCACAGGTTGTACTAGAGAAGGCTTACATAAGAATTGAGTAGATGGAACTATGTTGTAATCCAATGCAAATATAATAAAAGTTTAAAAAATGTTGAAGAATCATAGAATGCGATTCAACAGATATAGTATTTGTTGAAGGAGTAACTGAACAACTTACAAAAGTAGATATTGATTTTTTAAAGGAAATGGTTGAAGATATTGCAAAGATGGAGAGATTAGTTAAGTTATACTTTGAAATTTGAAATGACAATAAAGAGAATTTTAAGTTTGGGCCATATGATTGAGATACCCGAGGAACCATGGAATTAGTGAACTTTTAAGCAGGAAATATTTTACTCGATATTATTTTTCCTTGTAATTTTTTTCTATTTGCCTTTTGTACACAATTTAGTATTAAAATAATGTGACTGATGATAATTTATGCACTTAGTCTCAAGACCACAAACTGCGATTGATTGATAGATTTTTATTAACATCACACTAGAACCTCGGTCAAGTGACAGGGACAACACCTGAGAGGCACCTACCACACCACACCAATGGGAGGACTTGGGACCTCAACAGATTTAATGTACATCAGCTCTGACTACACAGGGGTCTTTAGTGGCATCAAGGCTCAAACCTGACTCAACATAAACCGTTGGTCGCGAGTCCACGACCATGACCATTACGCTATCTGCAAATTGTGAAAAAGTATTCAACAGACACATATCTAGAGTACACAAGTTGTTTCTATCAAGCACTTTCAATGGCACAGAAAATTCAAAATGCAAGGTCATAATTGGCAGTTAAGGTATTGTTATTAAGTAGAGAAGTGAAGGTGAGAATTAAATGCTTAGTAAAATGAACAATGGTACTTTTTTTACTGTAATCCATCTCACCTAAACAAAACAAAGAATTTCTTTTTCAGAAGCATACAACAAGTAAAATTTGGAAATAATACCACATCATGAATTTAATAATTTTTGTAGCATTAATAGAGAAAAGAGAATTTTAAACAGTTTTGTTGATAAAAAATACTTTGGATTGTAAAGCTATTTACACAAGTAAATTCTCTGATCAAAACATTTTGATTGACTTCAGCACACCACCTATTCCTGAAGTACTTACTTAATAATAAAAGAAGATTTGAGGAAAGTTTATCATTCAATAAGGGAAGTTTAAGAAATCAAGAATGAGCTGCAATCTAATCAAGATTTCAAAAAGTGGATAAACCAATGCTTTATGCATTCATGAAAGAAATGGATTCATGAGTAAAAATAATTATGGAATGTTTCCACCCATTATAAAAGCCAACTAGGAAAGGCAGTCTGCAAGTTCCAGAAACCTCCAGCTCCAGCATTTACCATGAGAAACAGCACTGCAACATCAAAGTGAGAACTCACAAAGAAACCTGGGGCTCAACTAGCTGCAGTACTAACTCTACAGCTATACCAAATAAAATTTCCATGGAATCAATCTATCACAGTCTTACTACCAATTGATGAAAAGAAGTTAATCTGCAAAGGAAATTACTTTCATTCTTATGGAATGCTTCACAAACATGCATGCAACCTACAAATGTTAGTGAAAAGTATAAGAATGAAATAGCAAAAAAAAAAAAAATATTTAGAAAAAAATTAAACAAAGCTGAGAGTAAAAAAGACAAAGAGATTCTGACAAAATTTTAAGCTGAAACTATAAATGATTTCTAACATAATTAGAATTTTGAAAAATATTGATTAAATAGTAATCAAGCGTATCATGTGAAAAAATCTATGATCTAGAAATAAGTGAGAAAAGAAAGAAAAAGAGAAGTATTGGTAGACAAAGATTAGGGTCAAATTTAAGGCATTAAGGGAGTTTCTTCTATATGTATCAAAGATAATAAGTTCTGTGAGAAAAAAAAGCACACTATGATACTCCAGCATTGAAAATTCTGCACTTAACCTAAAAAAGCTAGCCCCTGAGAGGATTGAGATGAAAGGTAATACTGTGATAACATATTAGTACTTAGCAAGAAACCTTCATTGATATCTGAATCCCAAATCTAGTTTACTCTAGTTGAATATTACCTATCTCAGTAAGAATATCAGCATAGTTTTAAACAAACAAACATGCAACTCAATCGCAAAAATATTCTTTATTTTGTTACATTTTTTTTCCTATTAATCAAAAAAATATCACCAAAATAAGATTACAATTTATTATAAACTGTTAGTACATATTTTTCTCTACACATAATTTATTATATTAATGATTTTTTTTATTCACAGTTCATCCATTTTATTTGATTCGATTTTTTAAAATTTACTCCTTTCAACAATATAAACTAGTTGTTTTAGGCATCGAATACGAACATAAGCACACCAAATTTTTAGCTAAATGAAATCCATTAAATTCAATTCATGAAATAAAAAAAAAAAATTTAAAAAGTAAAATTCCTTTTTTCTCTCTCGAAGTTTTTATATTTAAATTTCCATGAAAAGACAAAAAGAAGTTTCAAAACACATACAAATAGATTTATATGAAATAATAAATTACTTTTCAAAAAACTATAAACATGGAAGTTCATTCAAATTTCTATATTTAATAATAAAAACTTAAACTCTATTTTATAAACAAACAAATGCAATCAATAAAAAAATAGAAACTTTGTGCGTGTGTGAAAAAAATGAAATTTCCTAGCATAAATTGTGCAAACTGAAAATAGATAACTAAACTAATCTGCTATATGTATGTACTTTAAAACTGACAATTGATTTTTTTGTATTAGAATTTAATAGTAAATTTAATACAAAAATTAAAAGATAAGGTTCAAAATAGGAATAAAAGTTAAAAAGCAGTAACTCAATCAAGATAATATATATATATATATATATATATATATATTAGAAATTGAAAAGTAATGAATTTGATAACGTTTTGTATTTGGTTTCTTCACCACATTAAAAAAAATGTGAGAATATTTAAATAATGCATAACACTTAATTAAGCTCTTCAAAACATTGATACTACAATATATTACATGAAAACAACTAAAATTTTTAAGATAACAAACAAAATAAAAATAGTTCCTATGAAAATATTTACATGATTTAAGCATCTATTATGTATAAGGTTTTTTTTTTATTTCCCATTTAAATCTTTTTCTATGTAAGATTATCAAAAATCCTTTTCAACTTAAAATTTAATAGTTTATGCTCGATTTTTGCCTATGAATACAACTTTTGAGATTCAAAACATTGATCTTAGTATAATAAAATTCTCTTCAAAAATTTTTCAACAGAAGAAGCAAGATGACATAACCTATTTTTGCATACATTAAGTCTTTTAAAAATGATCCCTTTATAAAATGACATGAATAATATTAGCTGCTGAAAATTGCTAATATAGTATTCTTCATCTTCTATTGATTTATAAACTCTTGAAATATTACCATTTATAAATTACCTCCTAAAAGTAAGATTAGACTAATATTGACCAATTCTAGAATTAACGATATTATACCCTTCTTCGTTGCTTGAGTGAATCCTAAAAAACTTTGAACTTATTGCATTAATTATCTTCCAGTGAGAATTGTCTAAAGGAAAATACTACTATAACGAGGCACTAAACTATTTGAAAATTTCTAAGTAGTATTAAGCAAAATACTGAGTCCAAATGGCAAAATAGTTGTAACATAAGCAAGACTAAACATATATGAATGTTAATGACATTTTTTTAAACTTTGTGTAACATCATACTACGGTATCAAGCAAATTCCATTATCTTATGACCAATCGATAGTTTTTAATAAAATTATATCTCAGAGGCCAAGAATGCATAATAGATCCCAATTAAGAATCAAATTATCCACAGAAAAATTAACTACTCATTTACCTTCTTTAAAACCCCAAGAAAATTGAAAGGTCGCTTTGGTCCAGGATCCATGCAGGCATCAATACCAATAAAATTATAAATTTCTGTATCATGTTGCAATGTATAACTGTATGAACGTCTGTGTTTATTGCCTTGAACTGAATATTTTCTAAAAGTACATATAGAAGTAGTTAATTTCAAACAGGCAGAAAGCTTTAAACAACATACATTTATATTTGTATTATATAACCAAGTACAGTTACGATATCATCCAGTATTATAAGAATGAAACATATTCTTTAATTTTAAAAAAATGCAAAAACTATTACTATTTTTTAAAGAAAATTTTACCTCCATCACCATCTAAAAAAACAATATCAGCTGATTTCTTCAAAAACTAATTGCCACATCAATTGAACCCCCAAAGGCTTTTTATCATATTTTGCATCAATTTTTGAATGACTTAATATGAATTATATCACAATGTGTTCAGATTATTACAGTTTTTATATACATTTACATTTGTTTTACACAAAAATTTTACTCTATAAATTTTAATAACTTTTGATTATTAACTCATGATTTAAAAAGCAACAACAGGAAGTATACAATATTTTTTTAAAGCAGTATATAATATTAATATATAATATTACTGTATTCAAATCTTATTCAATTTATAATTGATTAATCTACATAAATCTTAAAACTGTTAATATGCTATTTGTAAATATTTAAAGAAACAGCCAATAAACAAATATACTTTTCAAAATATAAGATTTTTTATTACAATATTATTTCAAATGAGAAAAATTTACATTAATTTTATAAAATTTAACATTATTTTGCAGTAATACCTAGATTAAAACTTTTCTCATAGAATTTCTGGATGGAAAAATAATCAAGATTAAAACTAATATTATTCATAATGTTGGAAATTTATTTAAATTTTGACAAAAACATTCAAATCAATCAAAAATAAAGTTATGTAAAGAAAATTCATCAAAATTACAGATATAAAATAATGTTATGCTGTTTGTTAATATTTGTGAAATAAATCACTACAATATACTACTTAGATTTATCTTAAAAATAATATTTATTTACAAAACATTGAAATTGTTTACTTCAAACTAATATCACCAAATAATTTAAAATAAAAATTATTAAAAACAACTTAAATATTAAATTATTTAATATTAATAAAGATACAATAACTCAACTATTTTCATGCAAATATTTGCAATAAGGTTTTAAATATTTCAAAAACATGTTTGCTACAAAATTTTATTGCAAAACATTACAAAATAGCAGTAACAGTAAGAAATGTGTAAACAATTTTAAATTTTATTTTAATGACTCTATTTTACTTATTAATTGTATCCTCATTTCTCCTGCATTTTTTTTTTTTTCTTTTAAATTCTGTTCATGTAACTATTATGTTTATAATTATTTATCTCATTCGTATTCTAAATGTTTTAATTATTACCGCCTATAGATGGTGTTGTATGTACCTTTTTTTTGTAAAAATAACATGAAAGTAAGTTTGAGTCAGTTGCTATGGGCTTTTACTCCTCTTAAGTGTTCTTTTTAACTTGTGCAAATAGGCACAGCTCACTCATTGTTAGCAGCAAATTATTATTATTTTTAAATGTGTTGATTTTGTAAATGTTATATTCATCCAGTTATATTTATGTATGTGAATATCAATAAATAAGAAAAAATCAACTAAGGACTATTTTTTGGATTACATACAATAAGGACTGCTTACAAATTCTACAAAATAAAAATGAAACTTCAAATATTTTAGTACAAAGTCAGACTTTTATATTTCAATGCAATAAAACTACTATCATATTGAAAAAAATGTCAAAATAAATCATATTATTTAAAGTTAAACAATCATTAAAATTACTTACCTAAATAAATCATTCTTATCATCCAAAGATAAAACATTGAAATTATCTATAAAATATTCCAAAAATCATTATTGAAGTTGCATTACAACAAAACACAAACAGTAAATTTAAAATTTAATAACACAATATAAAGTATATCAGACATATTTAAGATATTTGCATCTACTTTTAATACATTTATACATATATTATTCAATTTTTCTGAATAAAAATTATTCAAGATATAAATATAAGATTTTTGTTATATAATAAAACTGACTGCATAAACCATTAAATATACTGAAAAAAACATTTTTAAAAGAAAGAAAAAAGAGTCAGAGGAATAAGTCAAACTTAAATCAATTTGAATGTGAAGCAATATTTTTAAAAAAAGTCTTCAAAACAGCTTTTAGTAAACTATTTAAATTACAAGTCAAGACACTCCATATTTGTAATGTCACGTAAATGTAGGAGCAGATTGCATTGAATACATAATAGATATCTGAATAAAATGGTTTTTTAACAAAACTGAGAACAGGCACACTCATCTGAGAAATCCCCCAGACTGAGGATACATGCCTATATATATCACAGTGGAATATTCCAGAACACTGCTTTGGAAACAAAAAAAAATATTCTGGAAGGTTTTGGAAATTATGAGAAACACAGAGCAATGTAACAGAACTTTTAGATAAATTTTCTATTTTTCTTTCACTGTATTTAAAACCTGGGAACTCTCAATCTGGAGACAAGCATCATACTATGGTCATAAAAGCGTGTGAGCTTCATGTGGCAATGTTTTATAATAATAAAACAAATTATTCATAAATTAATCTCAAATTATATATTTGTAGATACTGATTAATTAGTTAAGTAATAGTACAGTTTTAAGAATTATGTTACATAAAGAAAATTAACACAATTATCAGAATATTTCTAACCTAGAATTCCTTTTTTAGTAAAATATTTTTATAAAGTTTGAATAAAAATAAAATTATATTCAAAAGCTTTTTTTATCCCATAATGAAATACATTTCTCAAAACAAATCCACATTAATGCCACAATTCTTTAGTTGCATCAAATTACACCATCTTGATGGCCATAACTGTGCCATAAGCTCACACTGAATTAGAATATGATTAATTATTTACAAAATTAAAAATGATTCAGAAAGAACAATTTTCTAGTTTCATATTTTTTATCCACTAATCAAAAACAGGACAGTTCTATTTCAGGTAATGAAGTAGATGTATGACATGATGTTACCAAATGAGAATTTATTGTCTATGTATTATGAATGTAGTAAATAAATATCAGTAGTTAATATTTTTTAAAGCGCAATTTATTAGCAGCACAAAAACAGTTGGATAAAAGAGTAAATATTATAAATTGAATTAATTTTAAAAATATTGTTGCTAAAGGTAATGTGTTAAGAGAAATCAAAATTTTCAGTTGCCCAATAACAGCACATGTGCAAGATTACATGAAATAGCTCATATTGCACTGTTAACACATTCTGCAGCAAAACTTTATGTATAACACTAAAAGACGAAATAGTCCAAAAACATCTAACTAATAAATTAAAACACAAGAATCTTATAGCAAACATAATTGTAAAAATTTTCAATAATCTTATTTCAGTTTCTGCAGCTGATGCTAAGAAATATGTTACTTATGTAAAAATCATTATCATAAATTCAAAGTTGATATAGGAGCAGACAGAATCCATTACTACATCAGAAAATAAATTTATCATTTATGATTTAAGGAGAAACTGCTTAAACCAACACAAACATTTTTAAATCAAACATTGAAAATGTATTTTTGCCATTGAAAAAAATCCAAATATATTCAATACAAAGGGTGCATATCTAGAATTTTTGTTTCTGGAATATTGTGTATTCTCATTGAAATAGAACATGGGTTTTGCTCATTTAAAACTTCATATTGATGAGAAAATAATCAAATCTCAGAATGTAAAACTAAACAAATCTCTAATTAAACCTGTCTCTGAAATTTCAAATATTATTTACAAGTATTCTAAACAAGCATCAAACTTCACTACAGGAAAAATTTAAATGAGGAAAAGAATAAGAACAAATATTTTTAAGATAAGTAACAAACATTGAAAATCAAAGTTATAACTCAAGAACTTGGTAGCTTTCATTACATTGTAAAATCTAGATGAAAGAAGAGTAAAGTGAATTTTCCTATCAATCAAATACAAAAATCAGGAAACTAAAGGAAAATAATATCCAATAAAATAATATCTTAAGATCCTACCAGGATGAAAATTATAATTTCTATTGTTATCTAGTTATCAACCCTCCAGTTTCTCAAAGGAACAAGTTAATCACAGTTAAAAATATGGGGGGACACGAACAAAGCAATTTCCTTAACCACCAATAAGAAAATCTACAAAAGTAAGAAATATCCATCAACATACCTATAAAAAAATATGTTTATACTTAAAAATTTTGACTTATTTTTAGAAAGAAAGCAATTTTTAGTAACAACTTGTTTGGCAGAGAAGAATTATGTTTTTCCTCAATACTCGACGGGCATTTCAAACTATTTAGAAACTTTCCTATAAATCTGAATACTTACTATTTTGAATCTTTCCTATAAAATTGAATACTTAACTTTCCAGAAATAACATCTAACGTCTGTTAAATTAAAACTCTCATGAATTATCGATGATTTTTTTTAGTTTTTACATTTATGATGTGTATAATGTAAATATTAGCTAAGTGAAATAAGTGAGATAAATGTCAAACATTGTTTGATGAAGTTATTATTAAAATATGTAGCTTTATTCCATCATAAACACAACAAATATTGTTTAAATCAACCAATAATAAAACTTATTTCAAAAAATTAAAAACTATTTACCATGGTTGCCTCTAATATCTAACCATGTTGTGTTAACTGTAACACCAGACTCAAATAAAATTTCCTGGTACATACGCCATTCTTCAACATATTGTCTAGAACCCAATAAGTCAGCAGTTCTTGCATCAACCAAATCTCCTACAGATAGATGCAATACAGGTAGTAAAAAAAAAAAAATGTAAAGATTTAGGCAATATCACTTTATTCAATAAATAAGAATGCTTCATTTTAAATTTATAAATATTCATTCAAATATATTTTGAATATTTAAATGCATTTATTATTATATAGATGAAATAGTTCCAAAAAACCTAATTTTATGGACTTTCGTTTTATTTTTTTAGAAAAATATTATCTGAAACACTAAATATTTAATATTATATTTTAAACATAATGCAAAAATTTTATGATCAAACAAATGCACTGCAAATGAATTATCAATATATATATTAATATAGTTAATCTTTTTCGAGATCCTTTTTAAAACAAATATTCTGTATGGATAAATCTATATTCATGTATGATATTCATATATATGATTAAAGAGTTTATTAGATGAAAGGAAAAAATGTACTTTTCTTCAGAATTAGTGTTGTTTTTTTTTTAACCCAACAATGTTATTATGAGATAATGTGATTGGATTGAAACAGATAAAAATGAATCTATTAGTTATAAAGATTAATTTTTATCATATTTTTTTCCTTATAAAATACTCTTTTTCTTCATGCATTATTATGCATGAAGAATTCCAATAAGAAACCAAACAATTTTTCTTACTATCAATTCAAAAATTACTTGAGTTGAGTTGTAATGATGCAGATAATCAGAGAATACTGAAAAAAAAATGCTTGAGTAGTAAATTGAGTAAATGATTTTTATATTAGAAGGCTAAGAAGTTGGTTTATTAACATCATACTAGAAGCAACACGAGGGATATTAATGACAGACCTTATAATTTTGAACCTCAGTCAAGTGATGAGGATGACACCTGAGCTGGCACTCCCTTTCCTAACTTCCACACCACACCAACAGGAGGACTTTGCACCCCAACAGATTTAATGTGCATCATCCACGGCCACACAATGGGTCTTTAATGGCATCTAGGCTCAAACCCAAGACTCAACGAAAAACGGCAGTAGCGAGTCCGATGCTGCCACAGAAGGCTAAGAAGATATGTCTCTGCAAATTATTTTTTCAAGAGAAATGTTTTTCTCTCACTTTAGAGTGAACGTTGAACAAATATTACTCAAAATGAGTTTCATAGACAAAACTTTTATTGGTATAACAATCCTTGAAGAGTTAAGATATTCTACATTAGTGAAACAAAATCATTATTTATTCTCTAAATATACATTCATATATATATATATAACAGCATAAGTCAATATTTGCGATATATAAGGCCAAATTAGACATTTGGAAATAAAGTGAATTTTGATGACAATGTAGAACTGGATACATGTCAGTTCATAGATAAGCACTTCTAAATTAACATTTTAATTCAATGGTTTTTAATTCCCTATTCTACTGCAAAAAAAACTAATAAAATTTTCAGTTGATATTCCTTTCTCTGTAGACTGATCTCAAAAGAAATATCACATTAACATGCATACCACTTTAAAAGATATTGAAATTATCAATAATTTTTTGTCTTCTGGGCTCAAACACTTTTTTAACTTCAGTTGCCATTGAAACAAGTATCTTAAGAATTTAATGGTTATAAAAAAAATTCATAAAATATTTTTTAATAAATTCACTTCTAGAATAATAAATATAATCAATAAAAAGATTTCAAAAAAAATCTATAAAATAAAAATAATTACCATTAAGCTTTGTTATTTTTTACACATGGTGACACAAACAAATTTCGTTTTCAAATTTTTAGCTACTAAGCATTATTCGTAACATTGAGTACATCAATAAAATACGAAGGAAAAAATAATAAAATCCTGGATTTGAATAAAATAATTAAAATTTTACAGAATTATTAGATAAAACATTAAGAATAAATAATTTGATGAGATACAAATATATTAAAAATATAAATACATATTTTCCTTGTAGTTTTTCAAAAGCATCAATAATAAATCTGGAAAATATTAAAAATTTTAGAAGTACACAAGTATGCATGATTTTTAAGTCATAAGGGATTAATTAAGACTCCTTGAAAATAGCCAAAAACAGAAAATAAAAAATGTTGCTAACAAACGAATTTAAATACAGGTGCTCATATTTATTCAACAGTTTAAATAAGGAATTAAAAATTTATGAATATTTAACATTTATATACATGGATTTTAATTTTGTTGCAGATTTTCAATTTGTTCAATGCAATTTAATACAAATAATATTTAAACAAAAAAAAAATTTATAATCTCATTTAAACAAATTTTTTCTATACAAATACCTCTACAAGTACTAAGCATGAGAATCATCACAGTTAAAATATTAAAATTATTTATAATTTTTTAATGTTACATTATATTTTTTATGTAACAGTAGTAAATTGAATTCATTTTAATGCATGTAAAATAAAGTCAACAAAATAACAAAAAATTACTTTTGATTTTTTTTTTTTTTTTTGTATGTAAATTAAGAATTCCTAACATATATTTCTTGTCTATATTAAATATTTTTTTAAAAAAACTTTTATTTAAGCCTAACAATTTATACTAAACATGACTGTAATGAGATATGTCATTTTAAGCTAGGAATTTAACCATCAAATTTGATTTTAAATTTTTTTTTCTTATGCAATGAAGATTTAAATCATTTTTACTGTTAAAGTTAACACATTAATAAAAAAAAATCAGATTTCAGTTTATATTTATTGAATTCTAATAATAAACATTCTAATCTATATTGCAAATTCGTATGTATAAATTAACTATCCTTCTTAAAACTTCTAAAGTCTAACAAAGATTTGAAAAAAGTATGATTTAATTACAACTACTTTAATAATATATTCCAGAGTTCAAATAAAAAATTTCTATTGAAAGTACTTTGGTAAAGTAATAAAATATTCAGATATAATAGTTATTACTGTTTAATATATCCAAGATTCAACAAATGTTTTTGAAAATCTTTAAGAACTCACTGATTAATTTTTAGAAATATTATGAAGTCAAACCTGTAGCAAGGACAACAGAGGGTTGAATCACAGAAACAGTGTCGGTACAAAACTTTTTCAAATCGGAGCCACGACTTTGATCTTTAAATAGGCTCAAATGCAAATCAGAAATCTAAAAGAAATATATTGTATGATATTTAAAACAATAATTTTCTAAAATTATATAAATGAAACCATTTGAAGTTACAGATATTTAATAAAAAGAAAAAAAAATATTTGTTTATACAATTTTTTACATTGATTGTCATTTCCTTTTTTACTTTTTCAAATAAAACTAAATTCAGCACCACAAAATTTTATCAGCAATTACTATATATTTTTAGAATATAATTCTCAGAAACTATCTGATAATCAATAATCTAAAAAAAATATGTTTAATTTTTTTGTGTTAAATTTTCCTAACTATTTTTAAGTTATGATTTATGCTAATTTTATAAAATACAACACAAGAATTTTTGTGATAAAAATCAATTGTGTTAAATAAATTTTTGATTTTATTTTAAAGCAACTATTCATCATCTAATAGTCACATTTTCAAAATCAAATTTAATAAATAAAAAAAAAAAAAAAAGAATGCTATATTCATATTAGTCGACACAGGACTAAACAAATTTTGTAACAGAAACAAAGTAATTTATTTGCTTAAAAACAACCAGCAGCTTAAAGTGGCAGACACAATGCACTAGTGAGTGCCTATTGCCCAAACCCATTATTCTTCATAACAAAACAAAGAAGTTGCCATCGCACTAATAATAAATACTGGATAGATGGCGTTGGAGTAATATAATATGAAATAATTGTTTTACACAGAATATATATTAATAAAGAGACAAAAATTAGACATTTACACAAATGAAACATAATAAATGACAGTTAATAATGAAAATACAATTAATTTAAATATAAGATAAATATAGATAGATGGTGTGGGTGAGTAACATGACAATGACATTATTTTATGCAAAATACATATCAATGAAAATAAAAGAAATTAAACATTTAAGTGAAATACAGATAATAATAATAATACAAACTGATCTAACCACAAATAAAAAATTAATACAACAAACAAATTATTCATTCTTAACTGTAAAATTATATGCAAATTAACAAAAATAATTCATACTTTCTATAAAGATTAGTTTAAAAGAAACAGTTACATAGCTTATAACTACAATCATATAAACAACTTTCATTTAACTGAATATTTTAAACACGTTGTCTTCAAAATACAGCATGTGAGTCCTAAATTCTAACATTTTAATTTGCTTGTCCAACTTATAAAAATATCCAAATACTGGAAAAAAAATTCAAACTATTTATTAAAAAATATTTGTACTTTTAAATAAAAATAATTGTAGTAAGCACAGACCAATGTGAATACATCATCTTTACTAAAAATACCAGTAAGGTAAATGAATCTTCTAATAGTCCATATTCAATAAGCTTCATTACAACAACACATTTAACACAGTCTTCCTCTCTCTAACTTTTAAAGAGCTTCTTTTATGTATTACATTCCCTTCTGGGATATTTTTTTTTTTACTTATTATGAAAAGTTGAGAAAATAAAAAACACAATCTTTATCATAATTGTGTCTTTATTACTTTTCCTTCTTTCAGCTAAACTTCTTAAGAATTTCCCTTTCACACAAGGTAAATAATTCATACATTACACAACCTATGGTTATAACTTTGCCAGCAGATTTCACTGTCTTTGCTTTCATTGGAGCCTGTTCACCGTGAAAACCCACTCTTTTGACTATCTTTGAGTGTTTCCACATTTTACCACAGTTATATATTGATGAAGAAATTTGTCAAGATTACGTTTTTTTTAGTTTTAGTTTTTATTAACGTCGCACTAGAAGCAACACGAGGGCTATTGGCGACGGACCTCGTAATTTTGAACCACGGTCAAGTGACGAGGACGACACCTGAGCTGGCACCCCCTCTCCTAACATCCACACCACGCCAACGGGAGGACTTTGGGCCCCGAACAGATTTAACGTGCATCAGCCCCGGCTACACGGCGGGTCTTTGGCGGCCAAGGATCGAACCCGCGATTGAGCGAAAACCGCTGGCCGCTAGTCCACGACCTTGACCACTAGGCTACCGCGGCCCCTGTCAAGATTACAACAAAATAGCCTCAGGGTCAAATGCACAATTGCATTTATTTTCCATTGAGAATAAACATGTCACCCATTTTGCTGAGATTTTTTTCACACCCAATTTTTCATGCAAAATTTAAAACACACTACCTTGCAAAATGCTAGTGGCCTCAACTATTTCATGCACTTTGTTTCATGGATCACTCAAAACCATATCATGGTTTTTGTCAATCATTCAGAGAGCCACTGGATGTATCAAATGACGTTAATTTTTAGTAGATGTACAGTCATGTTTAAACTCATTTACCCAATTATAAACAGTTACAAAAACAGGAATTTCATCCAGTTCAGCTTTAATCACTTTTAGTGTTAAGCCTTTTAAATATAAGTGTTTAATTACCCCTCAAAACTCAATATTTTTCTAAATAAACACAAGTTTCTTGCTTCAATCAACAATGAAAATGAAACCATGAGATGGAAATAACAGAAACTTGGACAACTGTCTAGTGAGTCATGATGCTTACTAAAAACAAACCATTTTTGATGCTACGAGCACTATCTCTTGGGTTTTCTGAGCACTTATTGAACGACTCTTATATCAATACATTTAAAAAAAAATGGTTAAGACAAATACAAAAATTAATGACATAAAATTAAGATTGCATTTTTAATTTTATACAATTTTTTTCATTATTCTTATATATATTACTTTGACAAATTAAATAATCATTTGTCACACAAAACTAGATACATCATTGATTTTTGTGATATTAGTCTTCAGTCAATAGCATCTAGTTAAATAAAATGAATCCTGTTTAAATATGCTCAAAAAATTTATAAAAATGAAATATTTATATATAATTGAATTCACAAATATTATCAAAAATTAGAACAAGACAAAAAATATGACACAAGGAAAAGTTAATGGTTTAAATATATATTTTCAAACAATCTTGTATCAATACTCTAAAATTTTTAGCTTAGAAAAAAAAAAAAAATTATATATATTAATGCAATTCATAAAAAATTTGGTTCAGTTAAACAATAGCTTTATAAAATGATATAGTTTTGTATCAACAAATTTGCATTACTTATATTACAACAAAGTAATACTTCTTTCAGATAGAGCGAAGTATAAAATTAACCACAAATTTGGTTATTTTTGGGTTCAATAATGATTACATTCTTGCATACTTATCAATTAGTAATCCACTTAAATTATCTTGTGGATTACAAATATTTAAGTCATGCATCCTTTGTTCTCAATTGCTACTAGTTAATTTAAAAGATGTCATTTAAAAACAGAAAATAGTTTTTTTTTTTTTTAATTTGTTACATTGTTCTTTATGAGCAATTTTTTTAAAAAAAAATCATTGTAATGTTTTCTCTGATTACATTAGCAAATTAGAGTGTTCCTTTAATTATTCCATAAAGTATGACTAAAAAGAAATATTTACATATGATTTAGACAGAAAGAATAAAACACAGGTGTTATACAAAGGTGCATAAATAAAGGTTTAATTTTTAAAAAGATTTAACATTCAGCTTAACAAATATATGTGTTTAATTGCTATGAAAAAAAAATCTCAAGATGATTTCATACTGTAAGAGTGGAATGAGTGAGTATTGTATAAGAAGATCTGCAAGAAAAAATAGTTGATTTTAGGACAGTAATTTCAACAAGTTCATATTTTGATGCTGAGTATTTTGATATTGGTACAAAAGCCAAATGTGAATTCATTTTTTAAAAAATTAATGCATCATAGATAAGTGTCAAGATTGAATGACATTCTATAGAGAAGTTGGTATTGATGAGAGTATTAAGAAATAGCATGCTTGAAGGTCCTGGTGTTATTGTTAAATAAGAGATTGGTGCTCATACAAATTTAATTGAGGGTTTATGGAACTCCATAAATAAGTCATTACATTCAACATGTAGGCGTGAGAATCAATTTGATTCTTACTTCACAGAGTTAATGTGATTAAAGTTGCATAAATCCAGTAATATGAATGAGCTGTAAAGAATCTTTGTTTATGCTGTAAAATTAATTCATTCTCTGTTGGAAGAATAGAAATTCCCTTCCCCCTCCCTTTTAAATCTTAATACAGAACATTGTAATTGTTCTATAAAATATTAACATCACAAAATTCAAAAATAATAATCTTTGCAATTGTTACGGTTAGAATTCCTTTTGTTTTGGTAACTGTCCGATTTTTGACGTCATACGAAACGTATAGATAACTTGGAGATAGGTTTCGCTTTTCCTGATGCAGTCTGTACACCCTAACTAGCGCCATATCATTTCTTTAGCCATGAAACTTTACAAGCCAAATTTCTTGCACGCCGATTGCCAAATTAGGGCTAAATGCAGCACATATTAAGTCACATAAAAAAAAACTGGTGTTAAGGCGTACACAGTAATTTGACCACAATTCCACAATACCTCTTAATTAAATACCTAAACATTAACTAATTGTTATAATATAAAGAGTGTCATACTTACTTGCAAAAACCACATTAAATGTTGTAATCTCCCACCTGGATACATATCATCTTGGAATTCTTTTTTAATATCATCATACTCAACGTCATTACTTATGTGTACAATGTTCTGTAACTTTGCGACAAGCGTGGATATCACAGCTAGAGTTGCTAATACAAAAAGGGTTATTTTTGATAATGACATTGATAAAGTTCTCAATAGAGCGTCTAATAACGGAAGCTTAATAAACAAGTAGGAAGGAAACAAAAACTATTTTACAAACAAAATTTGTTGACAGACGGCATAGCGGTTTTACAGTTGTTGCCATTAAACATTTACTAAATTATCTATTTTTTCATTAATATTAATAAATGCAAGTTCTATATGTTATTCTATTTATCTAATTTTATTTAAGCTGTATTCATGCTAAAGTAAAATTAGATATTAACGATAATGGTCAAAATATTGCGAAAGAGATTTGCAGGAGAACTGACCGAATGCATCAACAGGGTGAAACTACTATTGAACTGTTAAATACAATTACTATAAATTTCTGCTGTCTGATAAGGAAATAGAGTGCGCAAGAGACTAGCAGACTAATTTCATTATTTATAATTATTAATTTGTAATTAAGATGATTCTAGAGGGAGTGGTCATGACGTTACAGAATAAATAAATTTGATTATAAACTTAGAGTTGAAGAAGAGGGTTTGTCCTCTGCCTATCGCATTATTAGCATTTTCTATTGTTATAAAAACTTTTCTTAAGAGCTTTAGATAGAAATTTTTAATATTAGGAATAAAATAAATAACATTATACCTATAAAGTACTAAGGGACTTCTTATCACTCAAAAATTTTCTCTTGTACTATTTGCACTTTTTCATTTAGGATGGAGTATAAATACACAAAAATAGCATATATTGTCAAGAAACTGAAACATTCCTGCGTTTTCGATATCACCTGATTTGAAAAATGGTACATTTTTTTTTTTTAACAACCAGTGTATGAATCCAACTGAAATGAAGAAAAGAAAGTTTTGATTCACAGTTCAAAACTTGTTTACATTTGTTGTACGAAGTGTGGATAGATTCTTTGATGTTCTTTATAATATAAAATCAAGCAGTCCTACAAAGTGCGATGTTTGCTTAAAATAATAAAAAACTGTTCAAACATGTGAATTTATTTCGAATACTTTTTCCTCGAAGATTTAGTTTAAAGTAATTATTTAAAATGTCAAGTAAAAAATTTGGAGATTCGTCTAAAAGGCGGAAGTTCAAGCCTTCTGGATTCGAAGAATGGGTATTATATTTATTTCATTTTTATAATTTCCGTTATTTTATTGAGTTAAATTCCCATGATATCACGCTTCCAATCAAATTAATATGTTTTGTATAGTATATTTATCAATGCAGTCATTACATTTTATATTCATCCCTCTCCTAATCATATTCAATTAATAAAGATTCAATGAGTAAAATTTTATTTTAGCCCATGCCTTAAAGTCTTAAAAATATGGCGCAGAAAGTGCATTTTTCAAATATGTTGCAATCGGATCCATTTGACACATAAAGTAACATTTCAAAAGTTATGGATTTGATTAGAACGTAGGACTTTTAAGGTTCAGTAATGATAAAACAAGGAAATCTCGTTTAAGGTAGATGGAAGGCACTTGTTCATCCCTCTCATTTGGCATCCTAAAAATTCACGAAATTTCTTTTTGTCACTCTCTTAGGAAAAAATTGTGCATGCGCTAAATTGTGTCACTTTCTTTAGTCATTCCCATGTCCATTGTGCATGCTCTTCATTTCTTAAGGTCAATCAATCAAAGTAGTGGGGGATAACTTCGAACCCTGTACCATTTCTCATACTTCACAACCTTCGCAGTTACAAATCTTTTTTCTCTGTTTTCAAAATCTTTTAAATATTTATAAAACTGTCCAACATAAGCAAGTGCACTTGCCAATATTGCACTTTGTTGGAGCTTCAAGGAATGGGAGCTGTCATCGGCTGGTGTATCACTTCTGGACTGATTTCATCTGAGTACGAAAGCATGCCACATGTGGAGTAAGCCAATGAAATTGTTTGAAAGCAAAGAAAGGGCCAATGGATTTGAATGGCATTGCAGAGCAAAGGGCTAGAATCTGCATGTTTGTAAGAGTATCCGGAAAGGTCCCTGGTTCTCCAATAGTCACCTTTAGCGTCAGCGACATTCTTCGACTCACAAGGCATTGATTTGGTCATTCTCTGAATACTTTCATCATCACTGAGTTAAAAATCCAGAAGGATAATGTGGTCAATTGGTTGCTGGGAGGTCTGCATGGTGGATGATGCAACCTTCAAGGCTGTAAGTAACTCTACATGCCTGAAACGAAAGATCCACCTGGAAATTGGGTCAGTCAAAATTTTCCATATCCTTTTATTCATAAAAATTAAGGATATTTACAACAAAATCTTAAGATGTTTTTCTATTTAAATGTTAAATCTTATTTGTTTTAAAATTTAAATAACTTTTCTTTAAAAAATAAATTAACGTAAGCTTTCAATTAATTTTTAAAAAATTATATTTAAAGTGCTTAGTATTGAGATAGTTATTAAAATAAAGTATGCTTATGTATAAAATAGCGATTGTATTAAAGTAATATATGTTTATAGCGATCATTTCATTATAGAATATTTTACTCTAATTCTTCCAATACAAACTAGAATCTTAAAGTGTATTTGTTATATCTTTATAAAAAAAGTGCCTATATCTTTAAAAAAAAATCAATTACCCGGTAATTTTTTTTTTTTTTTTTTTTTTTTTTGCTATTTCATTTTTCTATCTTTCTTTAAAAATATTAAAACTATAATGAATTCATTATCAATTTAAGTAAAAATTATATTGTAATATTATCATATTAGCCATTTTTGTATCAACAAATTTTTTTTTGACACTTACTATTCTTCGCTTTGTGGAGTTCATGGAGTCTACATCATCCCATCAAAATTCCCCAGTTTGACAAATTTTGGATTTTTGAAATCTTGCCAAGGGTGGTGGCTAGAATGCACTTTAACCATAATAACATAAAAGGAAATTTCATATATCAGAAGTTATGAAGACCATGAACATATAAGAAGGATTTTAAGATGAATCTGAAGTTAAAACATTAAAATGCCTTATATTTAAATAGAAGAAAAACCATTCACCTTTGAAGAGACATCCTTTTCTATCAAAAGGTACATAGTGGTGACAACTTGAAGAAAATCTTTGAAAACATCTCAAAGAAATTATTTCGAGCCTGATGCCACATGTATTCAACAATATATGTGTCAAAATTGCCTTCTGAATGAGTGGTGTGATTATTCAAGATTCTTTTAATAGACACCCCATCCATTCTTGAAAATTTATATAAACCTTGGAATGAAAGTCCTTAATTTGTTCTGGACAAGCGTTAGGAAAAAGAAACATTCTCTCACGCCCCTGCACTCCAAAAGTATATGTATGTGCAAGAGTTGGCAATTTTACCTGAGAAGTGTAATCTCTTAAAAATTCATATAAAATCATTACTGCATTTAGATGCACTGAAATTTATAGTTAATTATAATTTTGTAGTATCGGAATGTAGTGTATTAAAAGCTTTTAAAAAAACATTTTCAAAATTTAAAGAAAATGGCTTCATTTTAATAAGAAAAAAATATGTATGTACACATTGCACATTGGGAGGTAGGGAATGGCCACACAAATGACAAATGGACTCTGAATTTATTTGTTTTTTTTTTTTTTTTTTTTTTTTTTTTTTTTTGCATTGCACTAGAAGCAAAATGAGGGCTATTGGTGATAGATCTCATTATTTTGAACCTTGGTCAAATAATGAGCACATCTGAGCTGGCACATCCTTCTTACAACTTTCACACCAAGCCAATGTACTCTCACTCCTAACCAATAAACATTCTATCCTTTCCCACTTCATCAAAATAAATGAACAGAAACTCAGTGCAGAGTAAAATGCAACCTATTATATGTCCAATCATCCCAAAAAATCAAACACAGGCTCTTTACATGTTCAAATTCCCTAATCCTTAAAAATAATTCAGAACTGAAATTATGTTTTGAAGATCAACATTCTGTGTAACATTCGAAAATGTAATGGACCAAAACAGCCATCTAGTGTCATTTAAAAAATCATGTAAGTTAAATAAAATATTTTGTTTTGATATCATGCATGTGGAATCACTGGTCTCAAGATACAGAAAGGCTCATCACTCATATAATACTATAGGTCCTGGAGGAATAATCAGGTGATTGCAGTCCTGTTTGGATTAAAAAATTGTTCTGTAATTGATTTTTAAATGTATATACTTATCAGAAAGACAGTTATAAACCTTCTAACAGCCTGATGCTATAGTACAGGGTCCTGCAAATTAAAATAGAGGCATATAGTAGTGCGTTATGTTTTTCAATCAATCACTGTTTTGCAAAACCTTAATTGCTACTTACTTTTTTACTTCTGTTCACAGTCAATGAGATGATATAATGCTATCTAGTGGCAGAGTTTTTAAATGGATTGCTACTTGTTCAAGACTTGGTTATTTCGCTCGCAGTTTACCAGTTTGAGTTGACTGCTGCACTGAGGAGGTATTGGTGTCAGTTAGTGTCTAATTCCAAAACATGTATCACTATATTTTATTTAGTCATAATTTCCTTTACCTAATTACTTACCGGTGTATATAAACTATTAGGAATGTCATTAGTTTAACAAAAATGTTCCAAATATTCTGAAAAGGAAACATTAAAAGCAACAATCTCTCTACCATAAGTGGGTATATTTGTAGACTATATTTTAGTAAATTTAATTTAAGAAATCATAAGTATTTTTAAAAATTGTTTTAGGTCATTTGCAGCTATAATTGGAATGAAATTAGCTTGCTTAATCAAGTTTTTTGAGCAATTTTGTATTCAAGATACTTTCAGCTTCCCTATTCATTCATGTTGAAGTCACTTTATTTTAGTGCTAACTGATAGCCACAAGAGGAATAAAAAAGACAAAGAGTGTGAGCTATTTCAAGAACAATGGAGTTTGAAGTACTTCTTCAAATTTCGGTAGAAAGCATTGTGTGATTTGCAATGAAACCGTGGCTGTGATGAAATAATACTACTTGCTCAGTCATGGTTAAAGCAAACTTCAGGAGAAATATGCATGGTTGGAGGGTAAAGTCCATGCCAAAAAAATTTCTAAATTACAAAATCAACTTGCATCTCAGAGGACATTGTTCTTTAAATCCTCTAAAGAAAATGAATCTTTTACTGAAACCAGTTATAAAGATGTCTTTGTCTCGGCTAAAAGGGACAAACTGTTTACAGATGGTGAAGTAGTGAAGAAATGTTTGTTGGAGGTGGCTGAGGAACCTTGCCCCCAAAAATCAAAACAATTTTAAAATGTAGTTTTGGGCTCAAATACCATTGCCTACATTGTTGTAGATATGGCTGAAAACACTGTGACTCAAATAGAGAAAAATGCAAGCAAGTTTTTGCCACTTTTCAATTGCTATGGATGAATCGCTAAATAACTGTTCTACCTTTCAATTGATTGTGTTTGTTAAAGGTGTGGATGAAGACATGAATATCAAAAAGAGCTGGTTTCCTACATAACATGTATGGACCTTTTATCTGAGAGGATATATTCAATAAATTGGAAATTAAAAAAAAAAAAGAACATTGGCTGATTATAAGTTGAACTGGACTAACCTTAGCTGCTTGACTGTTGATGAATGAAAGAACATGAGTGGCATAAAGATAGGCTTGGTTGGACAAGTGAAGCAGATGTGTAATCACAAAAACATTGCACAGCCAATATACCTAATCACATTATTCACCAGCAAATTCTGTGTGCTAAATATGTGGAAATTAGCAGTTTATTGAATCCTGTGTTGAAGATGATGAACTTAATAAGGTCACATGGGTTCAACCATAGACAGAATGTATATGTAGACTACCATATGTTGAAAGATAAAGACACAGAATCACAAGATTTACTTTTTTTTTTTTCAGAAGGCTGATATATATATATATATATATATATATATATAAGGTTGTATAAGAAGTCTATATTACAAGAAAGTTATGAGCAGAGTATTAGAATTAAGAAAGGAAATAGGTGACTTTCTGGAAAGTAAAGGCAAGCCTCAGACATTACTGTCTAATGAAGAGTGGGTATAGAAATTATGTGCCTTTGCTGCAGACATAGCTAGTCATTTAAATTTTCTGAATCTAAAACTACAAGGAGAAAATATCTAGTTTCTGATCTATACACTCACCTAAAGGCCTTCAGACCTAAACTTGTATTGTTTTTGGAATAAGTACAGGCCAACAGCTTCACTACTTTCAGCAGTGCAAGGTCTTCATGGCTGAAGCAACAGCTAAGTTCCCCAAGTCATTTGCATGCGAGAACGTCAAAGACCACCAATTGTAATTTCAAGAGTGGTTTTATGACTTGGATTCAAAGGCAGAAGTGAGACTGTTTTAAAACCCATGTGAAGCAGTTGTGGCCAGTTGTCCAGATGAACTGCAGCTAGAGGTCAGTGAATTGCAAGCAAATGGCATCCTTAGGGACAAGTTCAAAGGACTGATGGGTTTACCAGTTTTTGTCTTAGGAAGACTTTCATAATGCAAAACTTTTGAATCAAGGTGCCTTTCAAAAACATGTCTGAATAAATATCTGTAGATGTTAGGAGCATCAAATCTAAAGCAAGAAATGTCTGCTATTTTGGCATCCAGGTAACAATTTAACCATTCCTACTAATACAATTGTTCATGTGTAGTTTATTAATGTGTTATTAAATAATAACTGAATAAAATAATAATATTAAATAAACAACATCTATGCTTTGATTCTTTTTTTTATATGGACCTCGAGTGTGTAATTGGCCCCTAAACTGCTGTTTTATAGTTAATGTGGTCCTTGGGCAGAAAAGTTTGGAAATCCCTGCTATTGTAGACTCCACTGTTGAATCACACTCAGCAGCTCCTTTTAAATCATGCACTACAAACTCATTCATATACTTACCAAACCAATATCTTTTTACATACATAATATCATGTATTTTCAAATGACTGGATCCTTTGTGACATTTTACATATACGAGCTATTGTACAACATTACGTTTCAAAAATGGTCAGATACACAAATTCATGTTTTTACCACATTTAAGTCATTCATTTTTTTCGTTCAACAAATAAAGCACTTTTACAATTACTTAATCCTTCAGCCATGGTGTGATCAAATCAATGCTTGTGAAGAAAGGAAGGATGAAAAATCCAATCTTTACTTGGATTGCCAATTTTGCTAATTTATTGTGTTTTTTAGTTTTTCATTACCAAGGCATGGGCTAAAATAGGATCCAACTGATTCATTGTTTAACATAGTCTAATGAAATGCTTATAATTTAAAAAGTATAAATTTCTTAACTCAATTTTTTTTTTTTTTTTTTTTTTTTTTTTTGTTAATATTGTGGTATAGAAAACACTCAATTGTTAAAATTTAAATAATAATATGTAATTTGGCAAAAATTTTGTTATATTTGTTTTCTTTTAATTTGAAAATAATTGCAATTACCTAAATTTATTATGTGAAAAGATCTAAAATAATATTACTGAATAATAATTGTAATACAATATAAAATTTTAAAGTATTTTTGTGCTATTAATCTCTATGACAAATCTTGGTTAAAGTGACTTGTCAAGAGCCCCTTGGCAATTTCAGTGAAAAGGTTGGCAAGTTGTAAAATAGGTTGCCAAAATAGAGATACATAAGAAATGACATTGAAAATGAACAGTAAACCAAAACCAAATAGATTCCGATGATAAGAAAATGTTAAATTAAATGTTATTAAATGATAATGTTGTGGAACAAATTATAATATTTAATTATAATGATTGATTATTATATATTATAATTACAAATATATTTATACTAATAAAAATAATTATAATTAATAGTAAAAATATGTGTAAATTTAAGAAGTTTAGGCAACAAGTAGTAAATTTATGTGAAAAGATTTATACATTAAAAAGATTTACTTTTTTTAGAATAGTGCTTCCAAAGTAGGTCAAATTCATTCATTGCAAACCGAACATTCAACTTTTTTCAAAAGTAAATTTTTATCTATGCACCTATGTTAAATATGCATTTTATCTTTTTGCTATTAGTAATAATTTTTTTAGAAAAAAATGCATTGTACTTTTTCTGGCATACTTGACAAAACAATTCTAAAGAACTCTCCAATATGTACACCTATCACAAAAAAAAAATGATTTGAAAAAATGGTACAAAAAAAGCAAACAGTGTAATGAATTTTTAAAATTTCACTTGCTGATTTTGAAAAATTGTCTGTTTCTTTTAAGAAATATCAATTAAGAACAGAAAACATAACATAAGTAGATGTTTTTTTCCTGAAAGAAAATTTATCAAGGTTACTAAAGCCGTATTGAATTGGTATCACACTGAAAAATCATAAAGGGGCATCCAGTGCTCCACTTTAAGCTACTGCAATCTTTATGCAAATCATCATTGTAAAAGACATTTATTAGTTTCTAATTTAGATGTGAAAATTTAAGTCTCTAAATCTTTTTAAAATCGATAAGTTTGTGAACAAAAACATACTATTTTAAAAAAAGTTTTTTTAACTATAAACCATTGTGATTTCTTTCTGGCAAAATTTTTGACAGCTATGAAATAAAGCTAAGTCATATTATTATTATACTGTGCTGTTATTTACCCATTATAAAATAAGAATGAGTGTATGTATATAAAATTCAATATCTTTGACTTACATTTTTCAACCAATAACAAATTCTTAATATATAAATTCTCTTTTTAATAAGTTGTCTGTTCAGTGCAATATGTAATTAGGCAAAAATTGGAGAATGTAAAAATCACCTGACTTTGGTAAAAAATTTTTGTTTCTGTATGATCTAATATCAAATGAGTATTTTCTGTGCTGTATATTAGCTTTATATTGTAATTAATATTGGAAGTTTTGATGAAAAAGTTGATTGCTTAAGAAATGTAATTTTATGTACTATATCAATTAGTCTGTTTAAAATATACTTTATTCACACCATAGAAATAAGCACTTAAAAATTGATATATGGTAATGTTTTCACATAATGTATCCTTTTATAACAGAAAATGTTTTAAATCCCTTACTATATGCAGAGCTTATTTGTGTTTAAAAATATCACAGAGTGAAAAGAAAGAGGGTGATATGTTGACCATAGCATTGAAGTTAGGCAATACCCTAGCATCCTTTTTTAAAAAAAAAAAAAAACTGTGTTGCAAACTTGTATAATCATCTATTTGCATTTCGGTTGAAAACTTCTTCTTAGCAGATATTCACTCAATATTTTGCTCACTTATAGCTTCTTACATGCAATAAAAACTAAATGAGTTTAATTTTTATCAAGTAGTACATTGTGGCTATAGTAGCCTAGTGGTCGTGATTGCGGACTTGTGGGTGGCGTTTTCTCGAGTTGTGGGTTCAATCCTGATATCACTTAAGACCCAGCCTGTTGCAGGACTGATGCTTGTTATATCTGTCAAGGCCCCAGGTCCTCCTGTTGGTGTGGTGTGGAAGTTAGGAGAAGGAAGTGCCAGCTCAAGTGTCATCCTCGTCATGTATTAAAGATTCCAAATTATGAGATCCATTGCCAATAGCCCTCATGTTGTTTCTGAGGGCAACATTAATGAAAATAATCAAGCAGTCAAGTGTACATTATGTTTTTATTTAAAAAAGTAAAGTTTTCAAAGAGTAGTGAGATTAGATAACAATTTCACTGCAGTTATATCAAGTGAATTTGTTTTCCAAGTTGGCTCATAAAATAGTTATTAGAATGAAACTAACTCTTTAATTCTATACAGGTAATGAAAAATCATAAACAAATGGGACTTTTAAACACAAACACAATTCAAAATTTTTTTCTTTTCCAAAACTGCAAGGAAGGAAAAATTATCAGTTAATCATAACAACAACATTAAAAAACTTCAATGAAACCTCATATTAACCAATTATTGTAGTTCTTTAATAGTATAGTGATAGCATGTCTGCCCTTCTTGGGATAGATAGGGAGTTTTAAACTTACTACAGTTTTAAAAGGAAGCTGGTCATTTTATTCATTCTACGTTTATTCTCATTTTATAAATACGAGCAAAGAAATAAAGAACAAATATCTTTGGTTTTAAACTTGGTGTCATCTGATGAAGATGTAGAGAGTTAAAATTAAAATAAGAAATATTTACTTTTCTAAATGAATTTTTTCAAATTTATATCAGTTTCTGCAATGTAAAATGTGGGCTCAGTGAAATTTAAAGTTGAACTACTTTAGAGAAATGTGATTTTTTTTTTTTTTTTTTTTTTTATACAATTTTTTGTATTGTTAAGTATTGGTTCTATTTTAAAATTATGGTAAAAGTGTATTCGTTTATTGTTTACAAAAGAATAAGTAACTGATGATTTTACAATATCTTCATAGTTTTTCTTTATTTAAGAAAAAAGGGTACTTTTCCATTTTGCCAACACAAATCTCTCAAAGCAGACTTTATTGGCAACAACACACAGTAAATAGATGTTCCGAATGGTTCCGTTTGCATCATTTTTTGAAATTTTATCGCTTGCTCTGGCGAAATGGAAAAATACTGAAAAAGATATCACTGATTATGTGCTTCTTAAATCATCTGTAAATTGCCTCCATATATATATTTTTAATGTTAGAATGATGATGCTGAATAAAAATGTAAACTTTGACTTTCCACTGTACTGATGGTTAAAACAATCTGAAATGAATAAATACTACATAACAATTTAAAAAATAATTCAAATATGTGAAAATTATATAATTAGTTTTGTTATTAAGTTACCCAAAGCTAATTATATTCAAATTAGGATTGCTTATAACTGTATGTCAACAATACTCATTAAAAAATTTCTAATTGTTTTATCGAATTTTTTTTTTTAAGTTTTACCTATTTAACCTGGCTATATGTGCTAGTTTTTGAATAAAAAAAATATTTCAGCAAAATATCTATATTGTTAATTTTAGAAAAATGTTACATTATGATCTTTGCTTACTTGCTTGTGGCCGCGGTAGCCTCGTAGTCATGGCTTCGGATTCGTAATCGACAGTTTCGCTCAGTCGTGGGTTCGATCCTTAGCTGCCATGTAGTTGGGACTGATGCATGTTAAATCTGTCGGGGCCCAAAGTCCTCCCGTTGGAGTGGTGGGGAAGTTAGAAGAGGGGGATGCGAGCTCAGGTGTCGTCCTCGTCACTTGACCGTGGTTCAAAATTACAAAATCCATCACCAATAGCCCTTGTGTTGCTTCTAGTGCGACCTTAATAAAAAAAAAAACTAAACTAAACTAATTGCTTACTTGCTTTTTTTAATCCAAAAAGTTATGAATTTCAAGTTTACCTGTTTAGTAAGTTAACTAAAAATTGAACTTTCTAGTTAACTTACTAAACAGGTGCTAATTTAATGTGAAAAATTTATTGATTTGTTAAATATTTACTTCATGAAAATATTCCTTTGGGGTGGGGTACTATGATTATGACAAAGATTTGATAGTTGATTTTACAATTATATGTAATGCAGACATCCTTTCTAAATATGATTTACCAATATTCTAGTCAGTTTCGTTGATGATTGGTAAATGAAGATGAATATCTTTGTCACCCCTTTTATAAAACCTATCATTATCTGCATCAGTAATTTAATATATTTTTTGTAAATGTGAAAAATTGTTTTTTAACCCTGAATATCATCTCTTACAAATGAGGAAAATTTATATTTTACATGAAATTATCGTTTACAGTAAAATACACATACAGTAACAAATGTAAATACATTAATTGTATATACATTTACATAAACACATCCGAATAATTTTTTAGACAGTTTCTTTAGATATTTATTTATTTTTGACCATTTGATTATCCTATCTTAATAGTAATTGTGTTTTTATCATATGAACATAGATGAAAATATTTTAGTACAAATACATTATTTCTTTCCTTCTTTTTTAGGGTGGCTATATGGCTGCCAAAAAAATGAAACTTGGAGATCAATTTGCTGGACGGAAAGCTATAGAGTTGATTGGAGAAACTGAAACAGAAATTTTTAAAGGCATATCTATATTTGTAAATGGTTACACTAGTAAGTTTTATATTATCATTAGATCTTTGTGGATAGTAAATTTATTGTGTTGCATTTGTATTTTACATTGTTTATGTGTTAACTTTCCCTTTTGAATTAAACTTTTTTAATTGTCAAAAATGCGTTTGAATTTAGCATACTTCTTTGAATTGATATTTTTATTGAATGAAATGGTAAATATCAGTAGCATTTTTATTGTTTTTCTGTAAAATGGTGTTCATTCCAATCAACCATTTTATTGAATTATTGATTGAATTTGTATATAATGGAGTGAAATAATATATTTTTGTTGTATTATATTTTGCTATGATTGTAACTTGAACATTCAATTAATGAGATAATTATTATTCAACTTTTAATGAATTCATCAGTTTTAAAATTATTCCTAATTATTTTGTTTTTATAAAATTGGTAATGTTTGTTGTAATTCTAGAAACAATTCTTATAGAATTATAATTGAATAATAATAATTGAACAATAAGATAATTTTGTGATTGTATTTTAGAGCAGTACTTTTAAAAACATTATAAAAACTGTAGAAATTTAACAGTCTTATACCTTTTAATCATTTAAATAAATGTATTACAATTAGATTATTGATCTAACTATTAGTCTTTCATTGAATAACAAATAAAATTTGACTGCTTGTGTTTTGGAAATTGGAAACCATAAGGTTTCAATTAATTTAAAATATAGTGAAATGTCATTAAATTCAAATTTCTATTGTTATTGAATATTACAATTACCCATTGTGAATTTATTATATCAAAAAAAATTTTAGATTGAGCATACCAAGTTGAATATGTCTCTTGTATACCATCTGTTGTAATACATTCCTTTGTATTTAATTTATCACTTCTTATTGTTATAAATTCTGAGGGGGAAACACATATTAGTTGTCATTAAAACTTATTTAGTCAAATATGACAAAAAGATACTGAAAGTCATAGAAAAAGTGTATAAGGAAAAAATCTTGTTATATATTATCTATATTATGGGTTGTCAAACAATCAAGATTAGACTTAAGTGCATTATCTTGAAATGTATCATTTATTTTCATTTCTAGAACCACCAGCAGATGAACTGAAAAGATTAATGCTCATTCATGGTGGAAATTATCATCATTACTATTCAAGATCACACACTACCCATGTAATTGCATCAAATTTACCAAAAAGTAAAATGAAAGATTTGAAAACTAAGGTTATTGTGACAGCTAACTGGGTTACAGATAGGTAATTTTTTGGAATATCTTTATCCACTTTATTTTCAATATGTTATATAAAAAGAAAAAGTTTATGTATTTTTGTATTTGATAATATATTTAGTTTTGAGTTATTGTTGTATTGAAGCTGTTGGCAACAAACCTCATAACTTTAAACCATGGTCAGATAATAAAGACAAAACATGAGCTAGTACTTCTCTCTCAGAACTTCCACATCCTACCAAGAGCAAACTTAAGCTTCAGTTTTATTTGACATGATGCTGCTTCTGTTATTATATATGAAAAGTCTTTGACATAGAATCAAACTTGTGGCTTTATTTGAATATTCCCAACCATTAAATTTGATGTCAAACCTTTTGGATTCTTCTGCACATGTTATGGCTATTGTGACCTGTTATAAACATTTTGTTTAAAATACTTTTTGGTCTTTGTTCAATTCATTTCTGACAGAAACCGATATAAATATAATTATGCATTTACAATATGATCCAGATAATATCCACTCTTTCAACAAATAGAAGTTGAACTCAAAATCTAGATTAATTCTAGAAAACCAAAATGAATTGAAAACCTTTAAATTATTGATCTACTGTAGCATTCTGATTTAAAAATAAATTATGAAATGTTGATTACAAGGAAAATTAGTATATTTTATATCTAATACTTGTTATATATATTGAATAAAATAATAAATAATCAGAAATGAATAGACATGTAAATAAAATACATAAAAGGGTGTACATTTTTGTAAAGATAGATAAAATCTAATTAAACTTATAGTAGAAGAGAGATTATTTAAATGTGCAAAATGATAAAAGAATGGCATCAGAAATGAAGTTAATCTTAACTTTTATAATATGTAAAATAGAAAGTTTATTTGTGTCATTATTTATGCTTGCTTTCATCAATGTTGAATTTTCTTAAATTCATTACAACATTGAAACTTTTTTCTTTAAGCTTTAACTGGATTGAAGTAAAATTTGTATAAAAATAGTTTTTTACTCTTCTATTGAAGTTAATTTTAATTCATATGTGATTAAAATCCGAGGAATGTAATTTCAGTAAAAAAGGGGTATATGTATATACCCACACATGCATGCATACACACACATATATATATGTATGTAATGATTTTACTTTTACTTTAATTTTATATTTTCTCTCAATAATAATTTAATTTTCTATTCTACATTCCCTAATTCAAAAGTAAAGAGCTCATTTTTATTTCCTGATCCAATTCCAAATTACCCTTTTCTTTATTAGATCACACACTCATAAAATTTGCTTAATCCACTTTCCCTTGACTGTAAATCTGATGGCCGAAGCCAAGCTGTGTTTATCAGAACGTAATGTTCTCTCTCTCTCTGCTAGAATGAATAAATAATCTTACTATGGAAAAATGGACTAATCATTTTGAAAATGTATTCAGAATGTTTTATTAATGTTAGAACAAACTTTTAATATATTACACACACATTTAACAACATAATGTTAACATGTACATAAAATCATTCTAAATTATAAGTTATGAATTTATAAATATTAAAAACCAAAATTAAAATAAAGTGATTAGAACTATAAAATTTCAAATATTACAGAATTAATTGAAACAATTAATAAGATAATTTAAAACATACAAAGGGCAATGATGGAAGAAAGCCATAAATGCACTTTAACACAATGTAAAAGAATTCAAAAACAAAAATTCATGATAATTTTAATTCAAATCAGAATCAATAATTAAAAAATTACAACCAAGTTACATAAAACAATTTTATCTAGAAATATAAAGCAAATCTCAAGAGAAAAAAAAATGAGAAAAATTTCAAAACTGGAAAAAGTGTAAATACTATCTCAGACTTTGAATTCAGGAAATATGTTTAAACTAGTATTCACAGATCTACCTATTACAACTTCAAAAATTAACAGGTCAATTGAAAAGTCCCAGGCCTGACACATAGATGGTGCTATTAGAATTAAATCCATATGTTTTTAGTTAGCCGTAACCCTCAAAAGATGCGTGTATAAATTTGACAGCTGTCGGATCATTAGTTTGTGAATTATAGCATTTTGAGTGAAGCAACTTTTGTTATTGTGAAAAAAATGGATAAAAAGGAATTTCACGTGTTGATAAAATATTGCTTTTTGAAGGGAAAAAATACAGTTGAAGCAAAAACTTGGCTTGATCCCGAGATTCCGGACACTGCTCCAGGAAAATCAACCATCAAGGATTGGTATGCTAAGTTTAGACGTGGTGAAATGAGCACCGAAGATGGTGGACACCCAAAAGAGGTTGTTACCGACGAAAACATTAAAAAAATCCACAAAATGATTTTGAATGACCGTAAATTGAAATTGAATGGAATAGCAGACACTGTAAAGATATCAACTGAACGTGTACATCATATCAGTCACGAATATTTGGGTATGAGAAAGCTCTGTGCAAAGTGGGCGCCGCGCGAGCTCACTCAAAAACAACGACGAGTTGATGATTCGGAGCAGTGTTTGAAGATGATCAAGCGAAATAAATGCGAGTTTTTCAGTCGATATGTGACAATGGATGAAACATGGCTCCATCATTTCACTCCGAAGTCCAATCGACAGTCATCCGAGTGGACTGCACATGATGAACCCGCTCCAAAGCGTGGGAAAACGCAACAGTCGGCTGGCAAGGTTATGGCGTCTGTATTTTGGGAATAATTTTCATTGACTACCTTGAAAAAGAAAAGACCATCATCAGCGACTATTACACAGCGTTATTGGGCCGTTTGAAGGACGAAATCGCCGAAAAGCGGCCGCATTTGAAGAAAAAGAAACTGCTGCTTATCCAAGACAATGCACCGTGTCACAAGTCAGTGAAAACGATGGCAAAAATCCATGAATTGGCTTCGAATTGCTTCCTCATCCACCATATTCTCCAGATCTGGCCCCCAGCGACTATTTCCTGTTCTCAGATCTCAAAAGAATGCTTGCTGGGAAGAAATTTTCATCGAATGAAGAGGTGATCGCCGAAACTGAGGCCTATTTTGAAGCAAAGGACAAATCGTACTACAAAAATGGTATCGAAAAGTTGCAGGGTCGCTATAATCAGTGTATCATCCTTGAAGGGAATTATGTTGAATAAAAAAAACGAATTTTGCTAAAAAAAATGTGTTTTACTATGGTAAGCCGGGGACTTTTCAATAGACCTGTTATGTCATCATTAATAGCATAGACCAAGAAGAATCAAAAATCCCAAAACTAAACAGAAATTCAACCTTAGAAAAGTAAACAAATCATTAAGACCATAGTAAATAAATGTAAACATTAAAAATAATCTATACTTATTTGTACACATTTCAAAAAGAAATTTTTTTAACTAAAAAGTTATAAAACTTTCATCATGAATAAGCAATTAGATGTTCTCAACCATTTCAGTTTGACATGATAATACTGTTTTTCAACTACCAAACACTATTCATTGATTGATTGTCTCTACAACATTAAAGAAATTTCCTACTATATACTTACCCTACTAAATTTAAAATTTACTTTAAAAACCTATATGATGAAAATAAAATTAAATATTAGTAATTTTTAGAGTAAATAAACCTACAAATAATAATAGATCTAAATATTATTTAAAAAATCGTAAAACACAGTTCTAAAGATATGTATCACCATCTGGTAGCTAAGTGTAAAATTAAAAACTTTATTTAAAAAAATTAAGAAAACCATACTTTATGAAAATATTGTAGATGAATACTATCTCTAAAAATATATATATAAACACATACATATAAATACATGTACACATAAATAGATACATAAACATACAACCACAAATATATTTTTTTTATTTCTAAATTATCTTATTTATTTTGAAATGTAAATTAATAAAATTAATTGGATAATTTGTATTAAAGCAACTTGTGATAAATTATATATAATTATTAATTTTTAGCTTATTACGACTTATACATGTGTTTATGTATGTGTGTATAAATTATATCTATTATAATTAATAGTAATATTTCTAAAAATTGAAATAAGTTATTACATAAATGTATGTTATTTATATGATATTTAAAACTGTATTTTTTTTCCATAAATATTGCTAACAATTTTATATTACCTTTTTTATCTATAATTTTCCTTTATATGTCTAAATATTTTGTTTATATTTACTATTATTAGTTTGAATTAGATTATAAAAAGATGAGTTAGGTTTAACTTCAGAAGGCGTATTATAATTCAAAGCAATGTATGTATAATAAACTTATCTATCAGTATAATAATGCAAGTAGACTATTACTCACAGTTCCACATGGGGAATATCCCTAGTTTGTTTAAATTTCTTATCTTGTATATTTAATATATAGTTTTCTTTAAGTACAATATTAACTAAAGATTTTAATTTATCACAAGTAATATATTTCATTCAGATTATAGACTAAAATGGGAACCCAGTGTCTGGATGTGTAGCTGGGCACCCTGCTCTTGGTAATTATATGTGGGGACTGTTCCTCCTGATTGGTAAAATATAAATTATGGGCTTGCCTTCTTTAGGTAGGGAAGGTGCATCACAACCCTGAGGTAGCCTAGTGATCTTTTTCTTTCTCATGGGGTTTACTGTCTTTGGTAAACATAGATGACATGCTCCTGGGATACCCTAGTAATTCTGGTCTATTTTTGACTCTCCTTCGTGTCAACCAATTTTTATCTGTTTTCAATTTTTTCACATGTTTAGATCACAGCTTTACACTTTACTAGCTTTATACTCACTCACTTACTTTGGTACAGCTTGGCCACAACTGGCTTGTGCATCATCATTAAATTCCACCATCACATTCATATTATAATCCTTATAAATAATTAACACTACCTTAACTAGATCACCTATGAATAGCAAATAAATCTTTGTCTTTTATTTTCTTAATCATATCTAAACTATTTTTAATGATATCAGTTTTACTAAATTAAAGTATCTGGAAAGATATTTTCTTTTAATTACCTGCTTTTGTAATGTAAATATTATAATCATTAGAGATAGTTCTATATTTAGTGGGTTCTTTATAAAGCTTAGGAATAATAAAGATCAAAGGAAATTTTATTTTATTAATTTGTAAACCTATTTTTTTTTATGTTTAGCTGTAATTTCGTATTAATTTTTATGTCACTGAAATCAGTTTCTAAATAAACATTATATATTAATTATAATATAATTGCATAATTATTTTGAACTTTGTCATTATAGCAAATAAAAGTCTTTTTGTAAATTTGTTGTTCGTTTTTTAATATTTTGTTTTTTTAATTTATAGTATCTATACTCGCTAAATGCTTCAGCTGAGAAATTATATTTTATAGCATAAGGAATTTAAAAAATTTCTTACCTCATAATGAATCATTCATTTTACGAAATAGTTACTGTTAGAGATCATAATCCTAATTCCTGTACCCATGTTCCTAATATCTTTCAATATTGTATCTTTTATTATGTAGAAATTATCAATAAATAATGGCATGTTTGGGCTCTCCACTAATAATATCCTCATATATGCATGCGTGTGTATATATATATATATATATACACACACACATGTTTATACATATACAAGGATCATTCCGTAACTCCTTAGAAAATCCAAAAGATGATGCTCATAGTATCGAAAATAATTTGTTTTTAACAAGCATTATATTTACTGCATCATGATTATGAATATAAGCATTTATAAATAATATTTATGTATGCTTATTCATGAAAAAATCTTAAATTACCTCTGAGGCTCTTGCAAAAATGATAACTTAAGTACACTTTTTGTGATGAAGGATTTTTCATTTACTTTTATATTAAACACATTCAGACCAAAGTGTTATGTGATTTCCTAAGTGTTATGTTTTCATATGTATTTCAAAGCTTTTCCTTTTTGTATAATTTTAGATTTACGTATTAAACATTATTCAACTCTATTTTGAAGAATTTCTTTTAATGTAAAGGAATATTTTGATTGTTAAACTTATTAATATGTTAATAGCATTTCCTATTTTTTAAAATGATTAAAATTGCCTTAAGATTTTAAATTTGTGTTATATCTAATGTATCTTAAATAATCTTAAGGAATGAATAATAGCAAAAAAAAAAAGAAAAAAATTAAGTATTTAATGTTTGTTACTTTTTTAATATATTGCTTTGTTTTTAAAATTTTTGCAGCATAAAAGAAGGAAAACTTCTTTCTTATCAAAAATATTTATTGTATACTCCTGAAGTGATTGATAAGCAAACAAGATTGGAAATGGAAAACTATTTAAAAGGGAAATCTGAATCGTCTTCTGCAAAACAAAACTCTCCAAATAAAAGTTGTAATAAATTGCTCAATTTAAATGAAATTTCTGAAAATAACTTAAGTTCAAATTTTAAATTAAAAACTACCAATCATGTAATACCAGTATCAAAACAAAATGTTTCTACTTATCCGATGTCAGAATCAAAACAAAAAGCTACAGCTGATGAGGCATCTGTTTCACCTCAGAAAGGTAGTATTGCAGTTAAAGCTGGACATCCCGAATTTTTGACTGAATTTTATAATAATTCCCGATTACATCACATCTCTACTGCAGGCCAAGAACTAAAACGTTATGTGCAATATCTTGTTGAAAATAATACAGAGAAGTATTTTCCAAAAAGAGAAAAGTTAAAGGAAATGTCCCAACAGAAACTTCATCCACATGATTCATCTTGGTTTACTTCAGAAGTGTATACCAGTGTTAAAAACAAAGAAAAGCATGTTATGCATTTAGATATGGATTGTTTCTTTGTGTCAGTTGGATTAAAAAAACATCCTGAACTCAAAGGTATTCTTTACATTTCTTTTTCAATTTGTTATGTTATATTTGTAAAATGTTGGCACATTTGTACAAAATTATTTATATGTCACTGTTAAGCAGTTTAAAATATAATATTGTCTTTCTAATAAATTGGTATATTTTAAGTATCTGTTCTTTCACACTTTGTGTTAAACACTGTATATGTATGCACTCAATGTCATTAAAAACATTTACTGATATTATGCAGGTGTGTAATATTATTAACAAAAAACAGTGATTGGTTGTTTTATACTATATGATCTTAAGATTTAATCCAGGTAAACTAATTTTAAACATTTTTAAAAGATTAAACGATCCTTTACTATGATAAAAAAAAAAAGAATCTAAATTTTATGTAAAAATTAAATCTATAAAGAACTATAACTTAACAAACAATTGCTGAATTCATTTCTGAATTTTTCTTAAACTTGAAATAATTTTCATTTTTTTTATTGTTACTGTATATTCTTTGATATCTTAAATATATTAGAATAATCACTATTAACACTTAAGAATATGCAAAAAAGAATTTATTTAAATTTAATTATACTTGTTATTATTATTTTTTTTTTAATTTTTTGAATATCCTATGTTGATAGATCATTTTATGAAATTACAATTGATATGCTTTTATGTCTTATAGAATGTTTAAAAAATAATGTTCTTTAACTTTTTAATATATTTAAGGTGTTCCTGTTGCTGTGACTCATTCAAAGGGCAAGAGAGGAGGACCTCAAGATGGTAGTGACATTAATTATGAAGCTTCTTTCTATACAAACGAATCGAAGAAAAGAATTAATGGACTTATCTCATCAAAAAATAATGAAACATCTGATAATGACCAGGAAAAGCCCAAAATATCAATGTATTCCAAAGAATATGGATCTTTATCGGAAATTGCTAGTTGTAGCTATGAAGCTCGAAAAGCTGGTGTGCATAATGGGATGTTTTTAGGTGAAGCTCTTAGACGTTGCCCAAATTTGCAAACCATACCATATGATTTTGAAGGCTATTCTGAAGTTTCTAAAAAGCTTTATGACATTGTGGCCAGGTATGAAACTATTTGTTCAAATTGCTTAAAACTTGTTTTTCATTAGATATATTTTTGTAATTAGGTTATATGTTTTAAGAATTGTTTGTAGTTTAAAAGATGTTCTCTTTATATGTATCTGAGAAGTACCTCGGTTTTGTATTTTAATATTCTTTTGTTATAATAACCAGCCTTTCTGTCTCCAGTGAAATAAAATTCATGCTGTCAAAATTATTTGTTTATTTCCTTCTATTTTATTTTACATTGATCACTTCAGTAAGAAATTACCAAAATTAGAAAATATTTTAAATGATTATTTAAATTGTTAAATTCTTTTTAGAAATTTTTCTTGAAACCTAAATCTTATTTGATTATAAACAACTAATTGTAATTTTTTTAATTAAATTATTTTAATAAAATTATTTATAGCTTTTAAATTTAAAAAAACATGATATCATTGTTATTGTTTATTTCATAAAAAAAATTTAATATAACAATATAACACTTAAATTTCATTATTTTGACTTTTTTCATTTAAATAAATTGTACTATATTGGAATTTGAATTCCTGTTGAGATAAATGCATATGACACAGTATCTGAAAAATGCATATGTCTTATTAATTTGAATTTTATAATCTTTCTAATATTCGATGATTTTCATGAAAAATGTAAATTAAGTAACCAAAAGACGTTTCAAGAGAGCATGCTTAAGATTGACTCTTTGCTGTGTAGTAGATGGTAATCAATGTAAATCACCATCATGTTCTTTAGTATGTATAATAAAATTCATTTGCAGTTATACTTTGGATATTGAAGCAGTGAGTTGTGATGAACTCTACTTAGATTGCACTGAATTATTGCAAGATATTCAGTTGTCTCCTTGCCAGTTTTCTTCGGTTCTGCGAGCAGAAATTGAAAAAGAAACTGGATGCACTGCATCTGCTGGAATGGGTAACAATAAAATTCTGATTTTAATTTATATAAATTTTAAAATTTTAATTGAATTTTATGCTTTCAGTATGAAAATTTTACTATCTGGATTCTTATAATTAAAATCTCGACATCAAAGTGTATCTCTCAAGTTTTTAATGCTTTCTTTCAAAAGGCTATTTTATTGTATAAAAAGTATTCAGAATTTGATTACTTTTATTTTCATTCATTATAAATTTGATTGCATTATTTACCTATTGTGAAATCCCCCCCCTTTCTTGCATAAGGAAAAAATATTATTCTTGGATTTAAATTTTACTATTTTAAGTTTAATATATATATATATATATATTTGAGTTTGCTTTTAAGTATCTTTAAAGCATCAATAACATCAGCATCTTTCTGTATTTTATGTAAATTTTTTTATGTACATGTATGAATGTATGCAAATTTTATCTTTTGTTGTATGAGTACTAATTATATCTCATCTACATTTTTCTTCTTTATTATCTTGTAAATTATAGGAAGTAATATGTTACTTGCACGACTTGCTAATAAAGTAGCAAAACCAAATGGCCAGCATTATGTTCATGATTCAAATATTGAAAAGTTTATGAAAAAACAAAAGGTTGGAGATTTGCCTGGTAATTTTTTTAAAATTTCCTATCTGTTTATATGTGTGTGCTTTAAATATGTGCTCACAAACACATGCTATTTTAAGAAAGTTGTTGCTTTGAGTATGGGCATAAAATAAAGCATTCATGATATTAGGTGGAAAAGATTGACATTATTATACATTATGGTTATAATAATTATATTTAGTTTTTTGAGGTGTATTTACATAGCTAAGATATATTTAATTTAATATTTCATCATCTGCTTTAATTTTAAATCCAAACAGAATGCTATTGTCTACTTTAATATTTTATCATTTGCTCTTATCTTAATATTTAATTCAATAATTGATTTTTATGGCAGAATAATCTGTTTTTATTTTTTATTTAGTTCTTAATATTGGCATCTTTTTGACTTTAGAATGTTTTGGTTGTGAAAACAAAGATGCATTAGGAATTTCAAGATATTTTCTCTTCTTAATAGTAATTGCATTTGTGGTGCTTGAAAGTACACTTACTTTTCTCTAATTAATATTAATTTTGATTAACCCTACTTTTTCGAGAACTCAGCAAAAGAAAAAATATGTTAGTACATGTTAAAAGGAAATTAGCAAAGCCTTTTCCCCCTCATACAATTGTATTTTGCTGAAATACAAGTTTTTCCAGTAAATTTATTTTTAAAGTATTCTTAAATTTGACTCTATTTTTGTTTATAAGAATCATTAGTTTTTGTTCATTACCTGATGCAAGGAAGGGGAAGATTACAAATCATCTTGCACTAGAAATTTTTTAAAAAATTATATTTTGATCTAATTTTTTTAATGAATAGTGTCAATCAATAGGGGTCTAGCATAAATAGGCTTGCTGCTATATTTTTTTATTTGATATTCTTCTGTTATTATGACTTCCTACTCCAATTTAATTTATCAGTTTGTAGAAATATGATTTTATCTGTTTTCAATTGAAGATTTTTGAATAAATGTGCACACATGGTACATTAAGTAATGATTTCATTTGTGAACTGACATAGATATTAAGTGGAGTATTTTATTTTTATAATTCAAAAAAAAGAGCTGATTTGCTCTAACTCAGAAAATATGAAATGATTTTTTTAAAAAAAAAAATTCCATTTTAAAATGTTATAAATGTCAATTTCCGAAGAACAGGGGACGCGGTAGCCTAGTGGTCAAGGTCGTGGACTAGCGGCCGGCGGTTTTCGTTCAGTCGCGTGTTTGATCCTTGGCTGCCAAAGACCTGCCGTGTAGCTGGGCTGATGCACGTTAAATCTGTTCGGGGCCCAAAATCCTCCCATTGGCGGGGTGTGGATGTTAGGAGAGGGAGTGCCAGCTCAGGTGTCGTCCTCGTCACTTGACCGTGGTTCAAAATTACGAGGTCCGTCGCCAATAGCCTCGTGTTGCTTCTAGTGCGACGTTAATAAAAAACTAAACTAATTTCGAAGAACAGATTTAGCTGTGCCAATACTTCTTGTGCTGCTAGAATAATAACAGTGTAGTTTGTTATGACTTCTATCATTTGAAGTATTATTTACAACAAAGTATTTATATACAATGTGTGTTGGAAAAATATCCAATCTTGTTAATTCATATTTATATATTGTTGAGCCTCAACTATTTTAAATTTATCTCCTTCAAATTAATCCCCTTGGGCTGGAACACTTTTTTTCCCAATGTTTCTATCACTTTTGGAAGTAGTGCTGGTATTCCTATTTTGAGATGGCACTCAACTGGTATTTTGCATATTACGTAATGTCTTATCTGTACTGAAATCTGGTAGCTTTCAGGGGCATTTTCAGCTTGGGGAAAAGCTAGAAATCCTTCAGAACCAATAAGGGAGCTTTATGAAGCACGGGTATGGTATGTTTGGTCAGAGAACACCAAAATTTTTATCGGTATTTGTGCCCATTGTTTTGTACCTGAAGTCCTGCTCAATCTTGAGAATCATTTCCACTTGAGAATTGTGAAATGTTATGCAGTATTTGATGCAGTAGTTTTGCTTAATTTTATTTGTGATTTTATCAATAACAAAAAAAAAAAAATTACTTGGTCATTTTCAGATTATTTGCATGCAGTGAACCATGTCTACTTAGCTTTATTTGTTTACTTTTACAAAATTATGATCAGATATTTTTTTTAATTTCACCTCTTTTATGATTTTTGTCTTTAAAAATTATTTAAAAAGTTACAAAAAACTAAAACCATATTATGGTTGTAGGTATTTCCTTTTAAAATATCAATATTTATTTATTATAACAAAATGTTTTGGAAGTAAACATAAAATATGTTGATTTAATGCATGTTTGTAAAGTAGAAAAACATCAATTGTGTGTGAGTCAATATAAGCGAAGAATTTTTTTCTAAGTTGCTATCTGGAATTTGTAAGTCTAAGTAAAATCTCTCAACTTCTTTAAAAGATAAATATCACTATAATATGAATTAAAGAAAGTACTGAACTTTATATTTGCTCATATTAGTGTTCATAATACTAATTACAATATAAAAGTTGATCATTACTGATTAAATTTTTAAGTAATCTTTTATTTCATTAAAATATGATTGATATGAATTGAATTTGTGTTTCTGTGTGAGAGAGAGATTGAGTAAGGGAGTGAAAATCTGAAACTAATCATTTCAATTGATGATGGTTATACTTAAAATTAAAGATATTGTGTTAAAAATGTAAGCTTGTGCAAAAATATATTTGATAATAAAAATTGCATTCTAATATCTTTATAAAATCATTAATTAAAATGTCTGAGTAGTTTTGACTGATGTAAAATAAAAAGGTCTAAACTAAATAATTTGTAATTACTTGTGTGTTTTCCTTTACTTTTAAATCAGCTTATTTTATTATTTTTTAGGTGTAGGTTATACCTTTACTAAAAAATTGCAAAGCTTAAATGTTAAAACATGTGGAGATTTGCAAATGTGGCCTCTGTCTAAACTCCAACAGGAATTTGGTCCCAAAACTGGACAAGCTTTATTTCATCGCTGCAGAGGGAAGGATGATAGAATAGTGCAGTGCCATAAACATCGTAAATCTGTCTCAGCTGAAATCAATTACGGCATTAGATTTGAAACAGTATGTTGTATTTTAATAGTTTTAATGTTTGTTCAAATTAAAAGAAGCATTTTTAGTTTCTTAGGAGTTCATTAATAAATTTAAATGAAGTTAACTAATGTTTTATTGATGAAACATTAGTGTGTTTTTGGTATAAAAAGTATCATACAGTTTTTTTTTTTATTTTATCTCTGAAAAAGACATATTCTAAGAAAATTAACAACATTTTTTAACCCTTTGAGGGTTAAATGAATCAACAGTTTTCATTCTCTTATGATGCTCGGTACTATGATCAAACGGTAGCAGAAAGTGACATCCGTTTCTCCCTAATGGCTTTTGAAAATGTTTCGCTTTTCTGACGGTGATATGGATAGCTTGCTAGCTTTTAAAGGATAGTTTTTAAGAATTATATGCAGTATATTTATGTAATATTTTTCACAAATTGTAATTTGCACTTTTAAACAATTCAGTAAATTATAAATATTACAAATATTAGTTTCCAAAATAGTGAGTTTTTATACAATTTTGGGATATTAATGTAATATTTACTACAATTGTAACTCACTCTTTTAAACAATTCATCAAATGATAAATATTACTTGGAGCTTGAGAACTTTAGTTTTGCAGCTTTGTCTTGCGCCTGAAAAATCGTCAAGGCTCAATTCTTCTTCTAATCTTGAAAAACTTTCACAAAACTCCTCAATAGACTCAGAACTTGAAAAACTGCCATAATTATTTCCGAAAATACGTTCATCATCAGAATTACCAAGCTTTCACTTTTGAGCCATATTTCAGTAAGAAACTCTTGCCAAATTACACAAAAAAAAATAACTAGATTAACAACAACTGGATCGGCAACATTTTTCTTTATGCAAAAAATTTTACAGTACCCATACTGCCATCTATACACTATAAAATTAAATTTTACCAGTAGATATCATTTGTAACACTAATATACAGGACGAATTCAGCTCATCAGTGTCCATTGGGGAAAGGTTTTTGCTACTCGAGTAGGGCTCGACTGCAACCATTTGGTGGGAAAATTTCGGACAAGCTGTACTCATCAGTGCCCATTATGATGCACTATTCGAATAATGAGCTGGGTTCATTCATAACTATAGAAAGGTTAATCTCAGTAATAATAATATTTCTAAATACATAGGGGTTTTTTTTAAAAAAAAAACAATTGATTTAATTTTAATATAATATGTTTATCAAGTATGTTGAGTAATTTAAGAATTTTGTTCTGATGAAAAGTATTAAAATTTGAAAGGGAGGTTATGTATATTTTAGATTTATATCTTGTGTGTGTTTTGTTTAGTAAAGCAATATTTCATTTAATTCATTACCAGATACAGTTTATTTTTTATAAGAAGTACAAAATTTTAAGATTTCTTGCACAAAAGTCATTTTTGATATTTGTAATAAAAGATAAATTTTATTGATTTATTTTTATGTTCAAAGTTTAAATAGGATCTGTAGCATTTATATCTATGAAAATAGAAAAACATATATATGCTGGAATTATTAATAAACATTGTCTATTATTTTAACAGTAGTTTTTCAGACAAATTCTTTTGTTTGTGTATATTTATAGTTGCATATTATTTTAGGACAGTGATGTTCACAATTTCATCTCTGAACTTGCCTGTGAAGTGCAAAATCGAGTGCAAAATATTGGATGTAAAGGGAAGTCAGTGACTTTAAAATTAATGGTAAATATAATTAATTTTAAATGCTATTTATTTATATTGCATTATATTTTTTAAGTGTTTACTTTTTATTTACTTTTTCTGCCATTGAAAAGTTTCTGAAGCAATTTTTTTCACAGTTTCATAACAGTTTTAAATTTATAGATTGATATTGTAGATTATAAAACTTTACTAACTTTTCATAGGATAAAAACATATTTTTATTTCTTTTAACATCAATTATAAAATCTTATATTTTATGTATAAATGAAATTTTAATGTAATGATTATGTCATTTAACTATATCAGCTGTATTTATTTTGATTTGATAATATCAAAGTCCTTAATTATGATTTTTTTCCTTCTTAGTTGTAACAATTAAAATATTTTTAAGATATTGACATATTTGTAAAGGCATAAATAAGACCACAACATGCATCTTCTGTATGATGGAATCTTATTCTATATACTATTAAACAATTATAAACCATATTTTTATTCTATATAATGAAAGTAAATTCCTTGTGTTTATTTCTTATCAATTGTCACGGAAACAAATCATTTGGTACATTAATTTTTATTTCTTCATAAAAATTGTTATATTTTACTGCATATATAATGGTATTTTAAAAAGTTTGTTTTTGATAAAGATTATTCCCACTAAAAGTGTGAAGCCTAAGTATTTTAACTTTATATCGAATTATGTTTAAAAGATCTGCATGTATATTAATGAATGAACTAAAACTAATTTTAAGTTATGATTTTTCTCGCTCCTGTGCCTTAGAAGGATTCTTTGAGATTTACCTAACAATGAAACTGTTAATCTACTTTTACTCATGAAATGTGAAAACATTCCAGGTTAGAAAAAGTGATGCTCCTGTAGAAACAGCAAAATTTATGGGTCATGGTGTTTGTGATCATTTTTCAAAATCTGTTTTGTTGAAGTCTGCAACAGATTCATCTCGGATTATCTCAAAAGAATGTTGTATAATAGCACGTTCTTTGAAAATAAAACCTCAAGATTACAGAGGAGTAAGTAATGAAAAATCAGTAATTTTTAAGTGTATTTCATATTCGTTATCTAACCAGGGTTAAGAATTATAGGGTTAATATGCATTAACTCTTTGTGCAGCTCTGGATTGACTTAAATAAGCAAAAATCAAGTTCCTGCTCATGACTTCTTTGATGATAAAAATTTAATATTTATATCTCCTTGTTCTCCACCTGGATGAATTTAAAAATATTTATTTATTTAGTATTGTCATATTTTGACATTTCAGCAATAAAATATTCTAGGAATTATAAATCTCCTTTTTAAGGTATGAATATACAGATTTCACAAAGACAATATTTTTCATTCAATAAGGATCATATCCTTGGTTTTTCTCTTGTGAATTGATTTTTGACAATGATCATAGAAACCTGTAACAGTTTTCCATTATGACATCAGTGAAATGAAATAAATTGAACATTAAAATGTTTAGTTTTAAATCAAATTTTTAAAAGATGTGTTAAAGTATTAGAAAGTGACGGAGCAGTTGAAATTAAATGGCTTAATTGTGGCTTTGTTTCTAGTGGCCCCTGAGTATATTATAATTTTTTACATTATATGGGTCAAATTTAGAAAATTTGTATTTTAATTGAAGTTTATCATTGATTAAAAATGAATATAACTACAATTTCTGATAATTGAAATGAACTTGATTTATATCTTTAGTTTTGACATTGTCACAATGTTTTCCTATAAAGCAAATGCTCGAAAACCTATTTATATTATATGGCAATCATTCAACATCAAATATCGTCAGTTTACTGGAAAATCTTATTTTTTGCATATAAATTAATGCAGCTTTATCATTTTTGTAACTATTTTTGAAAATTATTTTATAAAAGTTCCTTTATATTTTTGATATAATATAAAATAATGTTTTCATTTTAAACATTTCAAAATATAATTTAAAAAAACATGATAAAATAAGTGTAAATGAATTAATTTTTCTTCTTACAATTAAATGTATAATGCAATATCTGCTTTTCAAATATTTAGAGGAACATTTTTATGTATGCAGTTTTTAAAGTTTTAAAAGCTTATTCGTGTAATATTCTATAAAATTTATTTTCGTTTTATTATTTATAGATTGGAATACAACTGAGTAAGTTAGAATATGTTCAAAGAGAAAAGCAAAATCTCAAAGGTTTTTTGAATCCAGTAAATAAGGAATCTTCTGTTGCAGATATGTCCAAAGATGTGAGTATTTAATGAATATCAAAAGTATTATGCATGTTTTCTAAACATAATTATTATGCTCATTTTTATATCTAAAATTTCTTTTTTTAACTGTTTTATATATAAATTATTTTGAGCATTTCCTGTTAAAATCATTTTTTTTCCTTCATTGTAGGGTGTTTTTTCTCCTAAAAAACTTAAAGTGGTTAATAAACCTATTCCTGAAAAAAGCACAATCATGCATTTCCTTTCGAACAAACCTTCGTCCTCTTCAGAACTACCAAATAACACAAATGAAAATACATTAGAACAGGTAATGAAATATTTTTACTTAACTATGCATTCTTGTTGTATATTGCTAAATTTATTTTATACAATTACTTTATTTAAAAATATTTAAATCTCTTTTCTCGTTCTTTTAAGTCATGCTTCATTTTTAGCCAATTTGCATCATTTTTGCTTCACAACATTTTTAAATAAAATTTATTACTCTTAGTAGCAATTTGCTTCAACTCAATTCAAATTTTCATAATTTTTTTCAAAATATTAAACAGTATTATGTAAGGAATTTTATGAAGAATCCTAAAACTAGTCTTTGAAGAGTTATGAAGCTTTCTCTGATAGGATAGGCTATGTTAAATAAAATAGATGGTAAATTTCACA
>BMAW01113115.1:87426-126684 GCA_019974015.1 Nephila pilipes
TCGGTATTGCTTCGTTCAGTTACGTATTGCTGCAATATTAATTTAAATAATTGAAGATAAGGGCAGAAAAGTTTGCTTTGATCCCCATAAAGTTGCTAATTTTCAATATTTTATATTGTTCTTTTATTGTAACAAATTTCTATTTGAAATGGAACATAAATTGAATAAACAACTGTTCGTGTCATCTAAAACTTAAATTCTTATTTTATGATAGTATGTTCATTGAAATTTTAAAATAATGTACTCACAATAATCATCACACTATACTTTAAGTCTTATTTTACAGTTTTATAGTTGATTGGTTGACGATATGTATGTCTGGTTATAAAATATTGCAACTTTTAATTGTTGACTAAAATTTGACAATTATATATTATATAGAATAAAACAACTAGATGCCCATTTCATTATATACCCTTTTTGCTCATAAATGAATAAATTAATGTTGAGATTCATAAAATGCAATATTTTTAAAAATTAAAAGAAATGCTAAATAAATAAAACTATAATGATATGCTCATATTACTGTTACTATCTATTCACTGTTTTTTGTACCAGAGCATTTATATATATCCATTACTGTTAAAATAAGTTTCATGTATAAATTTTTTTTTTTATTCTTATACATAAAAATTCGGTCAAAAATATTAATAAAATTAGCAATTTTCTTTAATTTATGTAATATATTAATCATGTTATGCTCTGCAGAATATATCATGGATTCATATTATTCTGGGGTAAAAAAAAAATTTTTTTTAACTTTTTTCACTAAAACATAGTTTAAAAGTTTCCTACCTGTTGCAAGAGATCTAAAATAGTGGATAAATTTAAATGTATTTTTTTTCCCCCAATTTTTTTTTTTTTTTTTTTTTTTTTTTTTTTTTTTTTAAAATTTTTTTTTATTTTTTTTTTTTTTTTTTTTTTTTTTTTTTTTTTTTTCATTACTCTAAAAGATAATGAAGATACATACGTAAGTGAAAATAATCTTATAACCAAACCTCTTGTTTCCCATCTTTGATTCTAAACAATTTGTTTCATACCTAACTTGTACTTAATTTTTCATAAAAATTAACTTAGCTTTTAAAAGAAAAAATATGTATAAAAATTTGTAATTAACTAATTCATATTGAGTTTCGTTAACCATTTCACTTTTTTAAATGTTTTTTGCATTTTATTCTTATGAAATCATAACTATGGTAATTCTTTATACAGGGTACATCACAGCTTCCAAATTTAGGTGGAGCAGTAAAACTTGATGATGTTAGAAATTTGTTGAAGGAATGGATTCAAAGTACAGAAGGTCAGTCTTGACTTATTATGTCATTGGACTTTTAAACTAATCATTAAAATATGTATGTATATATATATATAGAGAGAGATATTCATTTTGTCAAATGTGGGTATAAAGAATTTTTTTTAACTAAGACTTTCACTCTGTTCATATACAATTGTGCAAATGAATAGGATATGTATATAAATTTTAAGTAAATAAGGACTTATGTAAATGAGAAAATTTTATAAGAAAATTTTTTGTCAAAATAATACCCTTTAACAGTTCTATTTTAATTAATTAATATATAAATAGCTAAAAACATGTGCTCAAAATTGTGTTTTACACATTTGCAGATATAGCTCAATTCAACTAAAAAAGTATTTGCTCTCTAAGGTAAAATAAGTTATTAATGCATTTCTTTCTCAAATTATGAGCCAGATTATGTTTTTGACTTATCATAAATAATTATATCCTTAGCTGAGTTTTCATTCATTCAGATATTAGGTACAAGTTCACAAATCATTCTTATACATCTCATTCAAAATCATGAGTTTGATTTGTGAATAATTTGCTTTTATTATTTCAAGTGTTTGTACATTTTATATATGATGTATTTCATACTATATAGGAATGATGGAATATACTTTACTGAATTTATATATGCGTGTGGCTTTTTTTTTTGTTATACTGAATGAATCTGAAAATCAAAATATATTCTTCAGAAGTACTCTGTTCTTTCCTGTTTCTTAGTTTAAAATAATCATTTCATCAATGTCATCAAAATAAAAATGCCACCCATATTTCATATAATACTAGTTCTAGCACTAGTTGTAAAAGATGAAAATGTTCTCCTTCTGTAAATGGTATTTTTCTAAGAAAAAAAATTTAATTAAGGTTTGAATCATTAAGGAAAGGTAATAATTTATTAATTTCTGTCGTACAACAGCCTTCTTATTTTAAATTTTATTGAATTTATGTGAATGTAATAAGTTTTTGTGTAGAACTTTTTTTAAAAAAAAAAAAAGATTGAATAATATTTCAATCAAATTTTAAGTTTAGCTTTGGTTTTTTTTAAATCTTTTAGAACCATTGGAGGAAGATATTAATGACGTCAAAAAATATTTAATAGAGCTTGTCAATGTAAATTTGTCTAATGTAAAAATACTTTTGAAGTTCTTGCACAGGTAAGCAATTTTAAAATTCAATATTTTTTTTTTATTATATATGTAGCATATTAATATTTGAGAGTTTTATGTTATAAATTATTCTCTTTTCCAGTATTATATACATTTAAAAAAATTCATGCACTTTTTTAAACAGTTTAACGTACATTCATTGATAATTCGAAATAAAAACCAACGTTTTTATATGGTGGCAAAGTTTATTAAAATATTAGTTAAAACTGGTCGCAAATATCTAAATATTGCATTGTTAGGCAAATAAGAGCGGTTCCCAAAATTTCAGAGCTCTAGCTTTATGGGAAGTTGGTTAAATTAACAATAGACAATTTGATAATACACATACATACAGACACACACCAAGGGAAATACATAACAACATTAAAACTAACTAAAATTAATTAATCCAGTAAATTAAATGGTTGGAGTACAGTTTAGTCAAACCACTCTTGGAGACAGGAATTATTTGGCGGTATTTTGCCAAATGTTGCTAAATTGGTCCGCGAAGCAGACTTAACATTCAGCCAAAAAAGAAAAGAAAAACATTCGCCAATTTTGGCAATTATTCAAATTGCGCCAAGTGATTGGGATAAACTGCATTATTTAAAAAAATATGAGTTAAAACTTGTCGCAAACGTCTAAATATTGCATTGTTAGGCGAGTACGAATGATTCCCAAAATTTCAAAGCTCTAGCTTGATGGGAAGTTGGTTAAATTAACGATCGAAAATTTGATGACACACACACACACACCAAGTGAAATTCAGAAAAACGTTGTAAAAAAAGGCAACACACTTAATAACTTCAACAATTATCATTGCTATCAGACAATATTGATATCATTGTAAATAGCTCAAAGGGAAGTAAATTATGATATCATTAGGTTAATCCTAATTTGTGAAGTTAAGTAACTTCTTTAAATATATATATATATTATTATTATTATAAATGCTGTTATAATAAAAAGTGAATAGTAACATACTGCAATTTTTAGATATTTGGATTTTTCATGTCTTGTAACTTCTGAATCCTCAGTTTTATCCAATAGTTTAGGAAATATATGAAATAGCAATTGTGATTCCCTTGGTTTTGTAGCATTAAAGTTCATTTACTAGTTTATGATTTTTTATTAAGAACATTAATTCAAAAAATACTGTATTTCATAGTACAGATGAAGTCAGCTGGATTATCATTTGTATTCACATAATCCCATCTGAAGTCTTTCGTTCTTTCTTGTATTCTTTTTACTCGATTTGCCACAAAAACTTTAAGAGTTAGAGGTGGCGAAGCAATTTATGCAAGAACTACTATTTTGTCCGAATATAGATATACTCCTCGAACTTACAAGTCCAAAGCTGTTCAAACTTTGACTAAAAGGCTCGAAAGTAATTCTGCCGCACACCGTTCCAGTCTTGGGATGGTCATCTCCTTTATGGGTGCCACTCATGATTTACTGCAAAGGAGTGACACTTTGATTTTGCCTGTCAGGGATACTGAGCGAATATAAATAACACAGCCATACGCATCCTTAAAAGCATCTCCGAAGCTTATCAAGTCAATTTGCTGTGCATTAGGACAAAAGACATGACGTTCTATATTCAATTGTCTCAGTCCAAGTAACTCTTGGCGACATTTATCCCACTTTTTTCTTTCGTGCAAAGGAATTTTGTCATCCCACTTTAGCTTAAGAAATCACTGTCTTCCAGTCATAGTTACACAAATCTTTGCTGTAACTATGACCAGACCCAAAAGACCTAATGGGTCAAACAATCTTGCAATATCCAATAGCATCATTCTTTTTGTCATGGAACTCACAAATGGTTGAATATTGAAACAAAAGGTGTCTTCCTTAGGTTTAAACCGCAGACCAAGTGTTTTAACAGTTTCCGAGTTCTGGCTATCAAAGTTGTAATCCTCTACCATCGCTGAAACATTTTCAAACATAAATGGGTTATTCAAACTCTTTTTGTTCCATTCCACCTGACTTTAATGAATGGATTAATCGGCCTTAAAGTTTAAGTGTTTAGCACCACTTAGAATGTCGTCTACATAAAAGTCTCTGCCTGCTGCTGCACCTAACAGATAGTTCTTTCTTTCATCATTGCATAGCTGTTATAACACTCTTGTCGCAAGATATGGTGCACACTTGGTCCCATAGGTAACAGTGAGTAATTTAAAAACATGTATTTTTTCATAATTAGGATTTTTCCATTAAATACACTGCAAATCACACTGATGGGGACTAATCTTAATTTGCCAGTACATCTTATTAATGTTTGACATAAAAACTATAGGAAGTTTCCGAAACCGCAATAAAATAGAAAATAAGTCATCTTGGACAACATATCCTGCATACAAATTATCATTAAGCAATTGTCCAGACGATGTTGCTTCTGAAGCATTAAAAACAATGCATAATTTTGTACTATTTTCTGGTTTATAAATGCCATGATGAGGCATAATGTATTTTGGAATTTCGTTAGTTGCCTGCATATGGCCTAGAATTTCATACTCGGTTAAAAATTCCCTATACAATTTCAAATACTCTGTTTCTCTTCTCGAGCGTTGCCATAAAGAATTCAGTCTTTTAACTGTGATGCCCTTCGACTCACCTGAATACGAAGGTTCTTCTTTTAAAGGCATTTTAATGACGTAGCATCTATTGTCATTCCTGAAATGTGTTTTCATGAAATGATCTTCACAAATTAGGTTCTCGTTATTTTCTACCTCGACATTTTCAATTTCTCAAAAACTCCTCAAAGTTGTATCTAAATTTTCCGTAACTAACCCACAATGAACAGAAGTTTCATTTTCTATTGGAATACTTCCAGTAGCAATGAACCCAAACATTGTGTTTTTCAAAATTATATCTGTCCCAGAGGGCCTTATCTGACTAAATTTTAAGAGCTCATAAAATATTTGTGAACCCAACAAAATATCCACAACACCTGGTTTATTGAAAGTGATGTCTGCTAATTTTAAATTATCTTACACAAACATATTAATATCAAATTGTTTAGCAGGTGTGTTATCTGTAATATTCGAGACTATCAAAGGCTCTACTCCTTTTTCGAAAGTTCCACTTATATTTGCAATTCTCATTTTTACAACAGAGTTTATTATGGACGAGCACTTATTCAAACCTGAAACTACTATATTAATTTTTTTCTTTCTTTAAATTAAGTTTTTGAGTGCAGTGCTTTGAAATAAAACAAGACTGACTTCCTCCATCTAGCAAGGCACGCACTTCATGAAATATCTCGGAAGTTATCCGCGATCATTAATTTTTCTATACTCAACAAAACCATTTGAGATTTATTAGTAGTAACACTTGAAGTGAAGTGGGTGATTCTCTATTCTCCGACAACGAACAATCGTCTGTCCTTGGACTCATAGGAACAAATTCATCAGACATTGTATCTAACCCCACTGTTGCCCCCATCACGGCCCCAGTAAGTGCGATTTTGTTCTGGTTTTTTTACCTCATGCATTAGACCTTCCTTAAATTTTTTTCTCAATGTATAAATATCTGTGATGTCATTTTTTGCAAATGGAGCAATTTGTCTTAGAATAACAGTTACTAACCTTATGGTGATTGAGGCAGTTGAAACATAATTGATTACTTTTCACAATATCAATTCTTTCATTAACGTGCATTTTTTTAAAAATTTGACAAAAATTGAGATAATGATTCCTGTTCAATTTGCAAATAATACATTTCTAAGTTTTAACTTCTGACATAAACGATTTAGAAATATTTTATGGATTGTATTCATTTTGATATTTTGCTTGGATTGCTTCTAAACTGCGAATGTGAAATCACATTAGTTTCGGTTTTAGGCTTATTTTTTGATGATAAATAAACATCACAGCATCTTGATAACTTTCGTGGTACAAAACAGGATTCAACCTGCTTTACACCTTATATGCATTTGAAGTTCACGATCTATAATGAGTTAAATATTTTGTCAGAAACCATTAATTCACACACTCCCTTGAAATAACTTACTTTTCTCAATTGGCAATAATAATCAAATGCTGCACTTAATCTCGACGCAAAGTGAACGTAGCTTTTTGTTTGGAAGTTTTTGTGTCCTATGAAAGTTATTTATCACCTTTTGTGAAGTGGATTGAAATTCTTTTAACACAATTTCTTTAAGTTTGTCATAATTACTTAGGTCATCCTCACTCAAATATACCATTAAATTAGTAGCCTTTTTGCCTAAGATATTTAATAAAATTTCTGATTTAAATTCATCCGGAACATTTTTTGTTTTAAAAGCTCTTTCAAGTGATGAGAAAAAAAGATATGATTCTGCGTGACAAGGAACTGGAATGGTTAATATTTTAATACTTTTAATTAAATTTTCTGAATTGCAATTTAATAACTCAGAATCGCAATATGTTGCTGTTTCACTTTTTTGCGGTGTTTCTTTCTCAAAATTAGCAAGTTCTAATTGTTTTTCTAACTGAGCTAATTTAATTTTTTCTTATTGTAATTTTGATTCTCTGTCTACTCTCTCCTGCGCTTCCCGTTTTTCGTTGTCTATTTTCTTCTGAATAACTGACTCAATAACAACTTCATAATTAGTTTTGTAAACATCACTTTGCTCAACTAATGTTCTTAAATGGACGATTTTAACTCTTAGGAATACTTATATGAAGTACTTCAGCGACCTCAATTAATTCAGTCTTTTTTAACTTATTTAAGACTAACGTAATTATAATTGAGAAGAGAACCTGAGTATTTATAAATCAAAATTATTAAAAACAAACATATATTCTCAAAACCGAAAGTATATTTACAAAAATGAAAATAAAAACTCTATTTCATTATTACCGAAAGTTACTCACAGTTACTGTTTGGAACCAATACTGGAACTCCTCATCTCAGGTAACTTGACCACATGTATTGGCATATATACAAGGAGATATATATATAGAATCCAATAATCTTTTTTTCTCTCAAACACTTTATTGGCGTACGGCGTTCCGTCCTACTCCTCGTTACAACGTTCTCGTGCTCTCTCTGATACAAATAAAAAACATGAAACTCTTTTGACTCACAAAAGCACCATCTAGTGGTGTGTAGATTCTATGTGATTGTGTATCATTAGACTTTCAACCTGTATTTTAAACGTACCTTAAAAATGATTTAAAAGAAAAATATATAATTTTTCCCATGAATATTAAATAAAATAAAGCAAGAACATAAGTCGTCTTGGATTAAAAATTTGTTTTTCATTTTTGCCAATGTTAATAATGCCTCAGATTATTTTGTCAATTGTTATAAAGGGCTATTTGTCGATTTTTCACATAATTAGACTTCGAACTATAAAACAAATCTTTTGCTTTTTATTATTAAATATTTGATGATCTTAGTAATTTTTCATTTTAAAACTAATTATTATTTTGACTGAAAATTTTATTTATATGTTTTGTTAACGCTTAAAGAGTAATGTTTAATCATATAAAGAAAAAAATATTTTTTTTTGTAAAAGTTGAAATATAATCATTTAAATACTGGTAAAAAAATATATTCATTGTTGGTAAATGTTTTAATTTAAAGTTAAGTTAAATAAAGTTTAATTTTCATCACCAAACTAATAATTTAATAGCTAGTAATGGTATTTGATTAATACAGAAATATGTTGCTTATGGAATTGAAAAAACTCATTTCAGAAAAATAATGAAATGCAGGTTATCACAATGAAAACCTGAAAAAAAACCTGTAATGGATGTTCAAAGATTAATGAAGAAATTTTATCCTACAAGTAATGATATTAGTCTTTATCATATTATGTTTGAACATCCAATTCAAAAAGCAGATATATCAAAAAAAGTTTTCGATGTTGAACTACTGCTGAATAAAATAGTTCAGATTGTAGCTAAAGAAGTTGCTGACATTTATGATTACGTCGAAAGTTTGCTTGTAAAGTGATTAAAAATGACTCCAAAAAATTAAGGCAACATTTTGTGAACCAAAATAACAGCCCAGAAATTACAATACTTGATCTGATTTTTCTTATGAAATTAGTTATTTTACAAAATGGATTTTTGGTATGTAAGTAGAAACCTTTAAGCAACTTTCAAACTTAAAAATTTTCAATCAGGTTGAACAAGGAGTTTAACCTAATGTCAGAGACCACTTCATCAATGATCTGTCATAGGTAGAAATTCCAGATGAACTATGAAATTGTGAGAATTAGTATTAAAATGAGAGTTCCTTTCCAAACAGGAAATTTAAGAAAACCACAAGAATTTAGTCAAAATCACAAGATTTGTCCTTTCAAGAATGAAAGCAGTAGTGGTAGAAATTTGAGGAATGAAAATAACTCTAAACAATATCATTCTGCAACAAAACAGCAGGTAATATAAATCATCAGACCATAGCCACTCATCTGATTTTCACCATAATATAGAGAATAGAAAAATTAATCACAATTCTGCACTCTCTCTTTAAATTTCATAGATTTCACTGGATTAGCATCCAATTCCTTAACTAATATCAAAAAGAAAATTTATGAAACTGCCCTTTTTACATTAATTAATATTGGAAGTATTGTAAATTGTATTAGTAAAGATGCTTTTGCAAAAATTCATTCCTCAAATCAAAAGATGAAAGTATTACAATATCAGGAATTAGGGGAAATAACATAGAAACAATTGGATGCTTTAACAAAATGATTACTATTGACAAAAATTCATTTTCATTTAAATTTTATGTTATTCCCACTCATATTATAATTTTCAAAGTTGTGATAGGTCTTGAAATTTTAACATGCCATAATATCTTTTTCTTTTGACCATATTGAAATCATTAAAGCAGATTCAGTGAGTCAAGATGCTCATATTAGCTCCAATAATTAATGGAGAAAAATGATAGATATGGTTATCATAAGCAATCAAGAAATAATTTTAAGTGTAAAAATTCTTATATGGAAAAAAAAAAACCTTTCTCCTGAAAGATGTGACATGAATGAACAATATGAAGAACAAGTTATGTACCTCATAACAAGGTTGATTCAGAAAATTACTTTACATAAGTCAACCATTGTAGTTCTCCATTTACAGATTTATCTTCTCGAATAAGATTGTACATTTGTTCTAACAAAAGGAATAAAAATAACCGAACATTATGATACAAATAAAAAAAAAAATAAGATGTTAAAACAAAAGGAAATTTCTATCACTGTTTTAATTTTAATACCAGAAGGAAAACATATGGGCCTAATTCTTATGAAAAGAACATTAACAAAAATGAAAATTTTCAAGATGCTAGTAGATAAAATAGAGGTTTTCATTATCAGTATAATAAGCAACAGCCTTCATCATATATAGAAAATAATTATCACCAGCAGGATTATAAATTTGTTCAGGAAAATAAAATCATGGAAGGAACTGTAATAGATGATTACGTGGGACTATTGCTAACAGAAATTCACTCAAAGTAAGTGTGTACTTTGTGAACAAAATTATAGAAGTGATTTTAATAATCCAATCACACATATTGAGAAAAATTAGTTTTCTAAAAGAATTTAGAAAAATTAGTTTTCTAAGAGAAAAAAAATGAACAGCTTGAAGTTTCTTAGAAATAATAATAATTAAACCTAGAAAAATCAGTCAACCGAATATCATAACTACATCAGCTGACTTGGTGCAATCTTAGTTGATTCCAAGGTTAGAATAATGCAGGATGGCTGAATGTTTAAATGTTGATTATTTATTTACATTAACTGTATATTTTATGTTATTTTATTTATTGTTATCCAAATTATTATTTATATTTTGAATGTTGCCAACAGGTATACTTAATTGCAGTGATGAATAGTGATTTGCCAATTAAACTTTACTTAAATACTTAACATATAAATAAATTGTTATTGATTTAAAAGCACCTTGCTTTTATTAATCATCAAGACATACCCATATTAATTTCATAATTTAATTTCTTTTGAGCTATTAACTGAAATATCAATTTTATTCCATGATGAGAATCACAAAAGTTATTGTCTTTTTTCAGTGATTGCACAACTTTTTTTAAATCGAATGTTATGTGATATTAAATGCTCATTCTTAATGGTGTTTGGAGTTAGTCACCATAATGGCCACATCATCAACTCTTGTGATCTAAAGTTGTAACTGTTGTATTTTAAAGGTTTAATTATTTATTATAAACTAATATATATACATGCGCATATGAGGGTCATTCAATAAGTTTTTAGAAAATCCAAGAGATGGCACAAATAGCAACGAAAATTTTGTTTTAGTAAGCATCATGGCTCACTAGATAGCTAAGACTCAGTTACTCAGATTCGTGATAATGACGCCTTTTGCACCTAAAAAATGCTTCGCAATAACTTTTTCAGCTGAGGAGATCATCCTCACTTTCTTTGGAGTAGATTCACTAGAAGCAATCCATTATTTTGATTTTTGCTTGGTTTTTGGTGTATAACAGTGAGTCCATTTATCATCAACAGTGATAATTCGATGCAAAATTTTGTCAATTCGATGCGGCAACAATCAAAATTGGATTTAGCAGCAAATAGCTACCAAATCAAAACTAACTTATGAATCAATGTCATATTTGTTTTGGTCCCATTTAACAGAGTTCCATTGCAGCACCCATTGGTAACAACAATTAACCTTATTGATCCAACCATCTTCAAATATAAATACTTTTTGATATATATATATATATATAACTTTGTTTTGATAAAATAAAAACTTTTTTTTATTCAAAGATTGTTACAAAGAAAAATTTCCCTACTGTGTAACACAGAAAATTAATACTTTTTTTTTTCTGCCATGGTACAAACCATGGCTTTAAAGTATATTTTTAAGTATAAAAAACATGCATTATCATAATTGAGTTATAATTTCTTAGTAAATTATTTTTGTTTGGTTTGCTTCAGAAAAATAGTTTTTATCGTAATGAAAACATTCGTAAGATTAAAATAAGATAACTCTAAATCTATATTTAAGATCAATTTATGCATTTCAAGTATTTGCTAAAATACACAAGTATATTTGATTTGATTAATTACAAGGATTAATTTTTTTTTGTAACAAATTATTTTTTTGTTCCATGTAAGAACTGTTTGTTTTCTTTATTCTTCTCTTTTAAACTGTTCAACAACATTAACATTAGAAATGTTTTATCACAAATCTTTTTTTTTTCTTTCACTCTTGGGTATATTTATATAATAGCAAAATTTTTAGTCTAGCCATATGCTGTATTATATAATCACCATTTTCTTTTAAAATTTAAAACTAACTAGTTCACATTTTATTTCATATTTCTATCTTTGTAACAAAATAACATTCATTATTTTTCAAAAATATATTTTTTGATTTTATTCAAGTGAATAATATTCATAATATTGGTTTTGGAATTTTGCATATTCATAAATTTTTTCACTGAATATTCTGTAAAATTTGGAAAATAAATTATTCAGTTTTAAAATTTATTCATAATTATTCAGCTTCTGTTTGTATCAATACCAATTTTATTACAAAACTGCTTATTACTAATTTCTACTTTAGAATGGTGTATGTTTATTCAAAACAGATTTATTGGAACAGCATGAATTTTTTGCATTTTGAAACTAGAATTTCAAGCTTTTTTTACTACTGATGTCCTTTATTTCATGTTGAACAATTAAAATATTGGTAACATTTTTTTTTATATCTTTCATAATCATATAAAAAAATTCCTGTTTTATTTTTGCCATAAATTTTTGTAACAAAATAATTTTATACATTAGTTTATGTTCTGGAACAGTTACAAGAAAAATTACAGTTATGCATACATAGGTTCATGAGAGTTAAAATAAATATATATACACACATAAAATACGACTGTTGTACATCTGTTTTGTTCCCAATTAAAATAAATTACATTTGCTATTTTTCTCTTAAACATGTATAAAATGTCTGACTTATTAAAGTATAATGAAGAAGTCAGTTAAAAAAAAAAAAATCTAGTGAATTTTTTACACATAAAAGTTGCATTAAATTTTGAATTGAAGTTCATGATAGCTTAATGGATATATTATAATAGTTATTCCTTATATTTCTACATCAAATATAAAATTCTACCTTTTTTTAAAAATATGAAACATTACAAGCAATTTGATATTTTCAAGCTGCACATGGGAAATACTGTGATCATTTCAATATGTTTATATATTGAATTTCCAACACGTCATGAACTTATTAAATAGTATGTTCTACCAAAGTATCTTTTTTAATTCATAACTTTCATTTTAATGAAAATTTATTAAATGTTTTTTCTCTCTTTCTATTTATAGAATGGGAAGTAAAGGAAATGAAAAATGGAAAAAAGTTTACTTGATAATACTGTCATGTTTGCAAGAAAAAGTTGAATTAAAATACAGCGTCAGGCTTGAAATGGAGACAAACTTTTCACTGTAAATGTAAATAAATATGTATATTTATATCTAATTGTCTTGTAAAAAATGTAAATGTAATTTGTTTTTAAAAAATTAAAATCTCAACCATTAAATGCCTTTTATTTTCAGATATAATACATGTTTTTCGTCAAAAGAAATTATTTACATATTCTTCATGCAAATATGTTTTTATCATTTTCATAGAAGTAAATTACATCATAGAAAGATGAACATCTTCACTTTAGTAACATGTAATTATACAAGAATATGTAACACAGAATATGTAGCTAGCAAAAAAGGAAAATAGTGATTCAGATTTTTTTTATTTTCCATGCCCAAAATTTTTTATATTTAAATACAATAACTTATTTTATTATATCTCTATTCAGAATAAATGAAAATAGTGTAATAAAACAATATAGACCATTTTTTCGAAATTTTATTTTATCGTGTATTTCAGCATGAAATCCTTTTTATATATTTTGAAAAATTGGACATAGAAATTGTTAAATGTTTAAAAAATTTAAATATCTGCCGAGGCATATTCCTCTCCACATATACAATTTAAAAGATAATACATGGTGTAACAGAACATAAGATTTTCCTTTAGTAATAATACTGCAGATTAAAATATAAAATACTCCAAGAAATATTTTCTAGCTGATAAATATATATGTTAAAGGGAAGCATTTAGAGCTGCATGTGTTAAAAAAAATGCAAATTGTAAAAAAAAATTAACTTCACAAATTTGGAATCTGAATTGCTTGTAATATTTTTTTGCAATTTTCATTTCAAACAAAATATATTTTTAAATCAAGTGTTTTATTATTTAATATTTTGTTTGTCAACAGCATAAATGCAAGGTTTATAGTAATATCAATTATATACTGCTAATTCTGAAAAATATTTGCTAATAAGCAAACATATTTTAAAATGTTATTGTTTTATCTTCTAAGAATTTTAATCACTATATTTCGAAAAATATCCACATAAATTTTTGAAAAAAATATTTCATAGATGATTTAATGAGTTAACTATACAAAAATGTGATTTTTTTTAACAAAAGTTCGCAAATCATTTATATATGTTAGCCAAGTGTATATAAAATAACATTAAAAATTTTTAATAGTCAAATACTTGTATGGACAAGGATAATATAAAATTTAAAATCACTAATTTTAGCTAGCAATAAACTGCTGTCAATTTTTTTTTATGTTACAATTTCTTCCACATTATATACACAGTAATAAGAAAATACTATATATTTCTTAAGCATTCAAATCAATGTTTAACAAGTGCACAAACAATAACAAATTTATACATTAGCAAAACATTATGCTACACATGGGTTAAAGAATATTTTGATGAGCATTTCTATACACAAAGATGAAATGTATGCACTTTCACACTTGCTGAAAATGTTTAAAATGGAAAACTTTTTTTTGACACAATGAAGTTACAAGCATATTATTTTGCTAAAAAAAAATTAACTTACAAACTAAAAATTTATATTGACAGTTATATATTAGGTAAGCAGCAAATTACTAATTGCTTTGACTGCTACATGTTTAACTATTTACAGCTAACTTCAGTTTTTTGGATTTCCGAGCTGATATTATAACTCTTCTATACTTTGATTTTCCCTTGGAACAAAATTTTACTTTTTTTTCTTAATTTATTTACTTCACTCTGACATAAAAAATAAAATCTTGATTATCACTGTAGTTTGTTGAGCACTCTTGAGTTTCACCAGGAAGGCATGTTACTGATGTCTACAAATTAAGTTATAAGTCAGATGAAAAGTAGTTGAATTCAAAATAAAAAGCTGCTTATTTAAATTTTTGAAGGGGGACTGAAATTGTAAGCTTTTTGTTTTCATTTATATCAGAAAAAGTATCGAATAATCTATTGTACACAATTTTAATATATTCATATTTTCTAGTGAAGCAAAAGAGCATTGAAGATAAATAACCACCAAGTAATCAATTTTTTAAATACATAGTAAAAGCAGCAGAAATTTTTTAGCTGATATTTTTCTTTATTTCTTCATTTTGTTAAAGAAAAATTTACAATAGCTTAATTTTCAAATAACTTTAGTTTTTAATAAACACGAAATTTTCATGCAGTTATATTTTAACATATCACTTGCTGTTTTATGTATGTTCATTTTTCTTTAAGAATAAATTTGAAGAATATCTGAACACATCTCATAATTTTGAAAGAAATCTCAGTTTAAATCAAAATCTGTATATTTCCAAATCAATTAACTATTTAATCTCATGTAATATACAATCATTTAATTGCTACAAATATTTTTCTAGCCATAAATTATATTTCATTTATATAAAAAGTACTCATTTGATGAATCTTTGAAATGATTTCATATATATTAAAAACTCGAGTGATAAAAAAAAATTTGTTCTTAAATGTCAATTTTTTCCAAAAATCCATATTAATTATTGATATATTTCTTTAGTGTTTATATATTTCAATTAAAGCAAGCTACACCAAATATTTCATTCAAGTTTAATATCTTTAAATAACTATGTTTATTTTTTCCCCCTTTTATAAATTTAATCTGTAGAAAAAAATATATTCCTCTAAAAAATGTACGTTTCCAAAGAATACATTTTCAAATATTTAATATTGATGTATCATCTTATTTGACACAATAAACAAATCTTGCACACGAATATTAAAAGAATTAATACACAGAATATACCATGTGAAAAAAAAACTGCCTCTAAATAGTATTTACCATATATTAAATCATATTAGATAGAAAAAATAAATATGCTTATTGGAAAAAATGAAACAAGCAAGAAATTGAAGAATTGACAACTTTATTTGTAAAGAAAAATGATAACAATATCAAATTATGAAGTGTCAAAGCATCCAGTGTGTTAAATAATTTTAAACACCATAACATTTGGAATTGGACTTTTTTTAAAATAACTTTTATACATATGTAAATATACAAATAAGTTGAGAAAAATTTATATGCAGTGCCAAAAAAACTACAAATATATAATTTTCAAAAAAAAAATCTTGATTTGTGATCAGATAATAAATTAGACAAGTCAGAAGATTTTATGATTTCTTCCTCTAAATAGAAATTGACAAGGATAAATTTTTAATAAAAAAAACAAAGCTTTTTGCATAAATTTTTCTAGCCAGTAAATTTTTGGCACACTTTTTAACTTATCTTCTTATTTTTAAACACTTCTTAAATTAAGATGGAGGGAGAAAATGATATCTATATACAAAATTCATATACTTAAAAAATGTAAAATATGAGACTCAAACTTTACATCATGAAAATACATACAAAGTTGCAGAATTCTTAATAGATTGTATGCTTCAATATACAACAATTACAAAGCATAACTGCAACTCTAAGCACAAACTTGAAATACATAAAAATGTAACAATAAAAACAAATTGTTGTATAACATTACATTTTAATTATTTTTTATAACATTTATAATAAAAAAAGAGCACTTTCAATAAAAATTCAAAGTGCTACAGTTCAACAATAATTAAAAATTTATTTTTTAAAACATATTGCAAATTTAACTATCATTATACATGATGGAAATAGATTTTAAATCATTTGATATAAAATATAAGAAATTTTAATTCCATTTGCAAAATGAGATGAAAAAATACATAATTTTTGCTTAAATGAATAAAACTACTTAAGGTATAACATTTAGTAACTTAAGTAATACAATGTTTTTATAAAAAAAAATCAGTCCATTAAAAAAATGGAGAAATGAAAATTATGTAACACGTAAAATATAAAACCAAAGGGAAATGATTGTTGACTAGTTTCAAGACATGCCATTTCAAAATTTTGTAACAACTTCTGACAATATACAGTTGCCTATGCAATGAGTGGCTTAAAAATGTACATATATGTACTTAAAAATCTTTACAATTGCTTATAATACAAAAAAAAGTACATTTACCCATAAAATGTGGCCAGTTCAAGAACCCACATAACTCCATGCAGAATGTTGAAAATATAATGTATTTTGATTTTTTTTTTTTTTTTACTTTCACTTTAAAAAATGGTTCCAAATACAGTGTTCATTCTAGGTTTTCCATTGTAGCCAACCCTGTTCTAAACCCAAACTTTCAGCTCTTTTGTTTACCTGAGAATTAATCATTACAGAATTGCTGAAATATTTCATAAACGATAGCTCTAAAACAAGGGATTTTTTAACCTGTTTCTTTTTAGATGGTCACCAAGACAATCTGTTATTTTCAACTTTTGTGTAACTTTACTTTTCACACCTAGAATGAACCCTACAAAATTTATATAGAGGAAAATAAATTCATATTTTTAAACAGAAATGAGCACAGGTCAACATATTTAAAATTTCAACAAATTTACAAAAGAAAAAATATGAAATGAATTTAATTTAAAACAAATTTTTAGCAATGCCTTTTTTGTCTATATTTTTCAAAAAAAATACATATATATATATCAAGCTCTTAAAAAACCAGACTCCACATATATCATAAGATACATCATTAATATAACCTTGCATTTTTTTTACACAGCAGCAACATTTTTTTTCACAATTGTGTTTTTCTTTTATATGCAATGCACAGATCACATTTAAACATGGCAACACATAACAAAACTCCTCTTGGCAGATGAAAATAATGCTTTTTTCCAAGTAGCATCTTGTCAAAGAGCAATACAGTTCCAAAATAATCACTTTATATACTTTTTCAACCAGATGCAATATTAAATCATAATCAGGCAGGGTCATGTTTACCACCACACACCCCACACCGGATTCCACAACGATGACAAGCACGAAAGGGTAAATAGCACCACAGACAGGGCACAAACATCGAAAGCAATGTCAGAGCTGTCCATCTTTTTGGACAATGCCCATCCGAGAGGTCACATGAACAAGGATGCTGGGTGAAGTCCCCCTCACTGTCTGACATACAATGATACAACATACACTGAGCACAGTAGATGCAAGATGCCCCATTGACACACTTCAGCACTGCATCAGGAGCATACTCACAGCTTCCTGGGCGATTGTCCTCAGGAGAATACATCTCTAGACAGTGACGACATTGAGCACGTCCAACCGTGAGGGTTCTTCGAGGATCCCTCCTCCATCGATTTTCACGTCTTTTTGCTTTCACTGGCAATCGAGGTGCCGTCTGGCAGTTGAAAGCATCAAAGTTATTTGTTTTCTTCAAGCTACCATCTCGGCTACCAGGTTTTCCATAGCTGTCCACAACAGGATACGAATAGTCATGATCGGTCCGGCAACCCTTGTCTCGGGATAGCTGCACATAGGAATTCAGATCCCCGGCCATTTCGATTTTATCGAAATCAACCATGTAATCCTTCCGAGAAGCTCTGGAAGGATCTTTAGTCCATGCGCCATCATGGCGACTATGCTGTGTAGGATCTGGAACATATCCGCCAATGTTGTTGTTGCTGGAAGGGTTAATTCCTGCTGGGAAACGAGGAGAGCGAATGAAGTTCATACGGTGAAGATGATGGTGATTGGCATGGGGGTGGGTATAAGGTGAAGTTGCAGGATCCAAGTTTTGAAGGGGGTGTCGGAAAGAGCCCCCACTGAAAGAGCTAGATCCAGAGGAAGAGTGTGAATCAATAGGAAGCTCCAACGTCTGAAAAAATAAATATGACTTTATTACTGGCCTATAATTTTGGGCTTTAAAAACAAGTAACATGGAAAATTAACTTTTTAAATAATTATACAATGTAAGAAGTTAATATGTACATATAAATCTAGAGGGAAGCCAATTTAAGCTTACTAAACATCTTGATAACAAAATATAATACGTAAGTTTTACTTCCCGGTATATTTTGTCCCTTTTTAAGAATTTTAATTAGAATCAAAATGTACAAATCCAACAACCTTACAATTGTCATTTGATAATTAGGAAAACTAAGGATAATATACTTAACAATAGATAAAATTAGTTTTAATAATCACTCTGAATTTACTTTTTTTATCCAGTTATCATAAAGATGTTTTGCCAAATATAAAACAATTTTATAAGGCAATTTAAGGTGAATACATAATAAATAATAATATAAAGGTAGATCACATAGAAACCTTGGTTTACTAAATTGAAGCACATCAAGAAAATCCAAAACTTTTAGTAGAACAGACTGCATATTGCATGCATATTTAGTTTGTAAACATAAAAATTACAAATTTTTCCTTATTACAATTGGACAACTAATTTGATTAAGCCCTTGCTGACAAATTCAAGACAATAAAAACATGAGATAAACAAATCATAATTTGTGAATACATGAACAAGTGTTTAATATATTGTTATTAATAGTATAGTTCCCAGAATGAATTTTAAAAAATTCTTAGTTAGCTTATACAAACCATTTTACAAAAGTACAATTCTAGCGATAAATTATCTCAACATGATATAATTAAATCTCTTGAAAACTATAGTCCTTACCATGAACACGTCATCTTCACCAATATCTGAATCATGAAAATTGGGGAAATCACCAATACCTGAAAGAAAATAAATAACTAAAAATTAAAAAAAAAATTAAATAATTTTAATATGCTAATAAAACATTTAATCATGAAAGGTATAAAAGATGACATTTTGTAGTACCCAATTGCCACTAACATACATAAATTGCTTACGGCACAATTACATTAAAAGAAATTAAGGGTAAAAAAATTACGTAACTCACCAGTACATAAAAAAGCAGCATGAAAGGAGAAAAATTAAATACTTTAAATTATATTACAGTCAGTAATAAAGAATAACAAATACTAAATTTATCTTCATGCATGATTTTTTTAAAAAACTAAATGAAAATGTCTAATACACATAAAAGTAAAGCAAATTTCCAAGCTTTAGTATGAGCTTTTTTTTTTTTTTTTTTTTGGGGGGGTTGTAAATATTATGATTACAAAGTTCCAAAAAATTAGTTGTAAAATATTTATTGAGGTAAGGTATAAGGAATTATCAAAAGTATATTACCAAATTTTTATCCAAAAAATAAAACCAAAATATATTTTAATTAAATAACAATGCCAAATTTAACTATTACAGTTTCAACAACTGCTTTTTGATACATTCTGTAGATAGTTTACTTAATGCTAAGTCAACCAAAGAGGATCAAATGACAACTTTAAAAAGTTTGATAAATTCAGAGCCTTCTGTTTAACATATCTGTATTTGAATACCAATACATTATGGGCAGAAATGTAAGGCAAGGAAATTTTACTTATTTAATTTTTATCAACTTAAAAATTAATCATTTGACCATTGGAGTGGATTTATTGATTGAATAAATTTATCATACTCTGACATATTTTATTGCTATAAGAAAGGATTGAATCTGAAGCATGAAAAAAAATTTAACTAAAATGCTATTCTGAAAATAATACATACAACAAAAAAAAAATAATAAATCAACAAATTTTTGTACTCTTATTTTTAGTGTTACATTATTATACTAAAAATTCAGTCATTTTTCAGTAAAAAACATAAAAATAGATATTAAAGCCTTTACCATAAAAAATATTAAACACAAAAATTCCTTCTAAATGTCAAATTATTAAAAGAGACAGATTCATTTTAGAAAAACTGTAGAGATGCAAGTATTAAATTTAAAGCTACCAATGTTCTCCTCTGCAAAATATTAAACATAAAATACATTTTTTTTACCTTCATTGTAATAATAGAATTTGTTGCGTCCTTTTTTACCATAGGATTCTTTATCCACAATGATTGCACAAAAGAATTAAAAATTACAGCAATTAATAATTTAATCATGTTAATAAAATCAGAACATACTTCAAAAAATATTTAATGAATTTCATGTAACATCAATTTTTTTAAAAAAATGTTTTAATAATGCCAAATTTAATATAATTAAAGATCTTTACTGATAAAAAGTTATAAAAGTTTCATATAATATGTTTTCTTTAATAGGCATTATATTTATCACAGAAATTTCACTATCCAAGACAAATTTTAATTATGGAAAAATACGTGATCAACAATGTTATTTCTAATATTGGTTGCACAAAAAAATTAAATTGATTGTTTATTAACATCCCACTTAGAATCAATAACAGAGCTATGAATGAGAGACCTCATGATTTTGAACCATTGACAAGAAAGATACCTCAGTAGGCATCACTCTCTCTCTAAACTTCTACACCATTCCAGCATGAAGATTTGGAGTTTCAATATATTTAACATGCAACAGCCCCACTACACAACGAGCATTTAATGGAATCAGAACTCAAACCTAAAACTCAGCAGAAAGAATGCAGTTGTGGTGAGGTCGCAAGCTCACGACCATAACTATTCCATAACTACAGCCAATTATTTCTGATAATCAAATACAAGAAAACTGTTCAGCTTTCAAAAATTTTTGTAAGAAACCTATATAAAATTTTAAAAAATTTATTTAACATTCAAAGAATGCTTGGTTAATATTTAAAATTTAATATAAGATATATGGTTACAATAAAAAATTTCAATAGTCTTTCAAATCATGGCTCTCACTTCATTAATTTTCTATTCCAAGGAGGGGGATCTTTAATTATTAAAATACAGACGGAAATAATACAGTGCACAAAATAAAGTAGTACTGAATAATTTATACACATTAAAAAATACAGTTAAAGTATTTACAAATGTAAGAAAATACCAATATTTAAAATATATCCTTCTTTTAATTATATTAGACCTTAAGGTTTCTTTCTACTGGCCATTGTGATTACGTGAATATAATATTAATCCTATAGTATTTCTACTACTATCCTCAAATCTGTAATCTTTTATCTATTTGAAAGGAATAAAGTGTATCCAAAGAGCAAAAAGTAATGCTGATTTCTAGGGAATTACATTTTGCCTCCAATTTTTAAAAATATTTTTACTCTCATTTTATTGATTCGTTACTGGGTTTTTCGATCTTCAAAAAATATTCTAAAACATTATCAAAAATCTGTGCCAAATGTTAATCTACAGAAACTTTATATGTTTTTACTTTTTCAAATGCATCTGTATGCATCCAAATACACCACGCAACACCCAGAACGAGTGGCCAGAAAATGATGCAAATTTCAAGGCAGACACAAATCACCGAGTTATGTGAATGATGTGATATGTGCAGTTCTCCAGTGCACATTGAAGAAGATATAAGGGAAAGAATCTGCAAAATATTCAATTATCCTGCTGTTGTTTCTGCTAGGGAAATCATCATAGAACATTTATTCTATGCGTGTAATAGCAGAGAATGCCAGGCCTTCAACAACGAAGGCAGTTCCAACTGATAGCCGATTTTACTAGAGGCATGATGATCGGACTGAGAAGGGTAGGTTGGTCCATACTCCAGCAGCTAAGATGGTTGGAACAAGAAAAAGGGGTAAGTTTGAGGGGTGCTGGTGCAGCCAGAGTAATGTCAACACATGTGGATTGACGCATCTGCTGACAAGCGGTGGCAGACCAGGAAGCTGCTTCTGCTTCCATTCTACATGTTCAAGACAACCAGGATGTTCCCATATCAACCAGAATCATTTCCCGTTGATTGGTTGCTAGTGGCCTGCACTCATGGTGTCTGTTAAGAAGACTATCACTGACCCAACAGCACAAACGCCAACGACTGCAATAGTACCGGGCTCGAGTGATGCAGAGGATGGAATGGCACAGGTTGTGTTCTCAGATGAGCCACAATTCTGTTTCTCCAATGATAGTCGCCACATACGAGTGTGGAATCGATGAGGAGACAGGTCCAATCTGGCAGCAATTGTGGAATGGCCCATCGTACGACAACACAGCATCATGGTTTGGAGTGCAATTGAATACAATTCCAGGTCACCTCTAGTTCATATTCAGGGCACTATGATAACCCGAGGATATGGGGATTATGCACTGTGGCCTATGATATTCCCCTATCTTCAGGGGGTGCTGAATGCCCTTTATCAGTTGAATAATGCCCAACACACTGCTCACATCAGCCAACTACTCTGTTAGGTGTACAGATGCTATACTGGCCATTGTTCTCTCCTATCTCTTACCAACTGAACACATTTAGGATATGATTGGATGCCATTCCCAGACCCTGCCACTGCCAAGGTCAGACTAATGGTGGCAAATAGTTGACAGGGAATGGAGAGCCATTCCTCAAGATGCCATTCGCAATCTAATTACTCTGCACTTAGACATGTTGCTTCGTATATATCGCCATCCACAGTGAACCTACAACTTACTGTGATAATGCTATTCTTGCTCTGTATGCATATCATTTCAAAATAAGGCTAATTTATTATTCATTGCTGTCTCTATCTGTTTGTTGAGTTTCATCACTTTCTGGCCACTCCTTCTTGGTGTTGCATATTCATAATGTAGATAATACAATAAAATACGAGGATGGTTGTAAAAATTCCATAGGATTAACACTACGTTCACGAAATTTAATTAGCCAGGACACAGCAGCCTTTTTATATTTTTAAATGCTGCTAGATTTATGCTTATATTGTGGTTAAATTTTTGTAATACAATGGACTATTGTCGATGAGCCTTTGCCATTTATTTATATGGACTAGTAGTTCTCAATAAAACAGAGAGCATTGAACTTTGAATTCTTATTCACAGAATACAACACTGTTAACAGAATGACTTTTTGACAGTCTTTTAAATTTAGTATAAATACAAAAGTTACAGAAATTCGCAACACCACAATCTGATAGTCCCCTATAAACTACAACTTAGTGGTCATTTGACAAAGCTAATCTTTCACTCAATGCTAACACCATAGCTTGTAGTATAATAACTAACTTAAAGAACACTTTCTTAAATTTTCTCCTCTGGAGCTTCCAATATCTTCTGTATGATAAATACATGCAATTATTTCAATAATCAAACTTGTTGGCCCTAAAATTACACAACTAAATCATAATTAAAATGTTTAATATAAGTGTTACATTTGCTTAACCTAAGAATGGTTACTTAGCACAGAGAGTGACTTTGTGACAACAAATTTTTAATTTTTTTTTCTAGTAAGGGCTTAAAATCTCAAAGAAATATGCAAGAAAGCTCGGAGCTTGTTCTTACAGAAATTATACTCTTGAATAACTTGATGAAGCTACCAATATGGTCTTGATAATCAATTGTCTTTAAGAATTGCCTTGGTGAAGTAGGCATGAAAAAGATATTTCTTGACTTCAGCAATAAATTGTATTTTATGTCCCACATAGACCAGTTTCTTGTTAATTTTGAAATCATACAGTATCTGGGAAATTCAAGCCAAGGCAAAAGGAAAAGGCTTCAGTAATGAAAAATAAAATGGAAGTAATTCACATTACCAGACAAGATTATTTACAAAAATGAAGTTCTGTTTGCAATTCAACCACCTAAGCCCTTCGGAAAATACACAAAAAGGGATAACATAAGAAGTACTTAACATTCACATGTATTATAAATAAAAAAAAATTTGGTATAACTATGTGACATTTTTTCATTTACCTATGATTTTTGTATTCAAGATACATGTTACAAAACTATCCCACATTGCAAGGCAAGTTTATGACATGAACTTTATTATGTTACTCTTTTAGCAATGGCTAAACACATCCAATTACTCAAGGAAGAGTGAAGCAATAGTTAATTGAGGGAAAGTTTAGTTCTGAGTTAATATTAAGGCTGGAAGCAGCCTAAGATCCCAAAAAGTTATCATTCACTCCTTTAGTAAAACATAACCTTTCAAGAAAAAGTAGCCAATTTTTTTTAACTCAGTGATGCAATGAAAAAAAACAGGCAATGCTTGCAAAAACAACTCCATCATTGAAGAAGGGTAAAATACGGAAGTATGTTGCAAGAACACTATGGGCTCTAGGTAGACCCCTCCTGGTTTAAAGTATTTCTTTTACAAAAGAATAAAATACTTACAAACATATTTATTTACAAATCATTTAAAATTACAACACTTAAAAATATTCACAAATTTAATGTGATACATATGAATTTGGAGTTCAAATGAGTGAAAGTGGAGATTTATAGAACAAGGGTCAAATTTGGCTATAATGTGCCATACAAAGTTTGATCTATAAGTTGGAAAAAACAGTACAAATCCATGAACTAGGGATCTTTGCAGATTGATAGTAACATATTAGGTGAGGTATCAACCTGACCGATTGTTCATGATTCAATACTAGTGGTACAATTTCCATAAAATGGCTTATACATTTATCATTGAAACTGGATAAGAATAATATCACCATGAGAGGCTCAAAACATTACAAAGTCAATGGATTAACTTCTACAACAGATTGTCTCATTTTTTTTAATGTGCCTTGTTTATTATCTTGAAATTAGTCTAAATTTCATATTACGCAAAAGTTCTACGTAATTAGGGAATTATAATAAAAAAAAAGCTCCATAATGTTAAGTAATTTTTAAACATTTAATGATATAAATTTTCCACTCAACACACACTTTCTCTCAGAAATGTTAATACACCAATCACTCTAGATAATACTTTTCCAATTTTAAAAAGTAATACTATAAAAATACTTAAAACATTGAACTAGAAGAAGAAAAAATTATAACATATCAAAATTTAAACATATTTGGATTCTAAATGCCATTAAACATCCAAATCCAAAATTTCATTAAATAATAAATGGTTCAGAAGACATTCAAAACTGAAATCATTATCCCAAACATAACAGATTTATGAAGCCATATAATAATTTAATTTTTCAATATCAATCCACTAATCACTCAATGTCAGAAGAAACTTTCAATATATTATGAGCATTTTGTTTTGCATATTAAATTAATTCTTTATTCAAAGTAATCTAGTACATGGTCTCCAAATGGTTTTTTCTGAATATTTCAATAACTAATGGTAGGATTTGATTGATATTTAGTACACATTTAGAGCATTTCCTACTAAATTTTACAAAAACATTGGTGGACAGATATGCAGTGAAAAGTTCATAAAAAAGTCACTGGGTACACTACAATAGTATGAATAAGCATAACATACAAAACACTTCATGTTCTTGTCATTCAATGATTTTTTTAGAAGTCAAGAATGATTTTGTCAATAATGACGAATACATTAAACAAATCTTTGAGAGTCAGAAATGCTTTCAGCTATCTGATACTTTCTAACGTGAAGGTAAAAGAAATATATATAATCAAAGTTGTTAATCCAGTTATAGTTTTTTCCTCGGTCTCTCTATATATCAAGCACCTATTTAAGTCCATTCCTCTCCTCTTAACTTCCAAATGGCTGCAGATATAGTCATAAAGGGGTTCAAGATATAGTGAAGTGGCTATACACTACTAGATTATACTACTTACAGCACCACCCGTTAGAAAACAGTAGAATTAAGCATTACTATCTTGAAAACTGCATGATATGGGTGGAAAGTGAATTACAAAAATGTAGATCACCAAAGATTCTGTATGAAAAGACACCTCATTGACAATAATGCAAAAAGCAGATTGCTTAAAAAGCACGAGTTTATTCATGATTTTGGAAACAGTGTGTCACGAATTTTGAACAAAAGGAAAAAAGATTTTTTCAGACAAAAAACGAGCCTCCATTGTAGCACAGTGGTATTGTGTGCAATTCCCAATTGAGAGGACTGAGGTTTAAACCCTGCAATGTGCCTCCTTGTACTGATCATCTTTACAAACAGAGCAGACAATATGCAGGTTGTACGAAATCATGTTGCAAAAAATCAACTCAATGCAAAATGGGATTGGTAGGCAAAATTTGTTTATTATACAAATACATATGAAATGTCATACCAGTTTACCTGAGACAGCTATAAAAGAAATATCTCCTCAAGGTTGTATGTTGAAGTTCATGATCAAGGAGCAATTTTCCAAAAATGAGTATTGTGAGATGGTTGTGCTTTGCAGTGAATATGGGCCCAAGGCAAGATCAGCAGCATGGTTATATCAACACTTCCTTGAAATCCCCATTCTCCTCATAAAATCATACCAAGGGTTGTGAAATGCTTAAAGGAGACATGCTGCATGACTAGCCAACCTCAATCAGGAAGACCAGCTAAGGTAGAACAGCAGGTACAAACAGAAGATGTATTATCATGCACCCTCAACAAAGCCAAAGAGTGGTACAAAAGAGGTAAGTGAAAACTGTGGTTTCTCAAAAAGTTCTATTAGGGAAATCTTAATAAATTAAGTGCTCAATCCATACTTCCCAAACCTCATTAGGCATTACTGGACAGGGATGCTGTGAAATGTTACACATGTTATAAATCTGTCTTGAACCAGATAGAGGTCCAGTCTACATTATTGGCAGATACAGTGTAAATGAATAAGGCATGCTTTTGATGGAATGCAATATACAAAAGGCAGAACAACCATAACTGGATGCTGGAAAATCCTACAAGTTCTGCCAACATTCAACATCAAGTGCAGTTTTCAATTAATGTTTGATGTGGAATATACAATAATAGGCTGATTAGCACAGTAATTTAACAGGGAACTTTAGTGGGAACATAGTATTTATAACTCCTGTTGGAAGGCCATAATGCAAAGTCGTATAGTTCTGCCGCCACAAAATCAAATCTGATGTACAGAAGTTAATTCAATAAAACACCAGTATGCCTATAAAGATTTTTTTAAAAGTTGTGATGAGATAAAAGATGGGAGAGTAAACAAAGCCAAGATGTTATTACTTTGGTATTATTTTCATCATTATTAACATACACTTTGTTTGAATTTTTTTAAAAAAACACTTGCCATCCTTCCCTTCAAGAAATTTAGCAGAGCAGGGCGCAATACCTGATTATGATAAGAACTTGCTATCGCTTCAACTGTGGAATGTATGGTAACAACATCATGGTGTGCCTTCACACAAAAACCAGAAATGAAGTAGTGCTAGACTGAGACATTAGGAAACAAATAATCAGGTATGGTGGTTTCAAAGAGTGGTCACCATGTTCACCTGACCCAAATTTAACTGACTTTTTCCAGTGGGGACACCTCAAACAGCAGGTGTATGCGACCCCTCTGACAACATTGATGAATCTTTAATGTATTATGGATGTTTGTGCTAACGTGCCACCCACTATGCTAAAACGTGTACATTGTGAAATTCCAACAAAGATGCAGATGCATATTGCAGCTGACAGGGAGAAATTTGAACATAAAAATTAAAGGTATCTTGCGATAATTAAATGTTTTTCTCTTCCTAAAATTGTCTTTTAACACAGTGTAGGATATCACAAAAAATCAAATGCACATTTTAAGCATTTTATTTTTAGCATTATGTCCCCAAGATTTCTTTTTATACTAAATCAATAATGCCCTACAACTTTGCAATTTAGTTTTTCTCTTACCTAGCACTCTTTTCAAGACAGGAACACTAACTCTAGTTTTCCACTACATGACACTGTAAGTGGTTTCATCTAGTAACACATAGCCATTTTACTATACCCAGACACCACTTTTATTGACTATAACTGCAGCAGTTCAGAGGAGAGGAACAGGTTTTGGTGAGCATCCTATATATATCAAAACCAACCAATTGATATTTTTCTCCATTTTTGTTCACTTTTTGTTCTTGAATAACAAAAAGTAGAATATAATTCAAATTAAAAATCGTACACAGCAACAAATCTCTCAAAAAACCAAATGCTTTTTTTGTAAAAACCTAATGAATACATTAATAAAAATAACACACCATCAGAAAGATCTTCAATTGCCATTCTGACTCCTTTGTCAAAAGCTCTTCCATCAGCAGCAGTTTGGAAGGTTAGACCAAATTTCTTGTCTCCAGTACTCCAGTGGTGAAAAGTAGGCATTACTTTGTTATACTGGAAATCCTTTTTAATGCTACAACTAAGAACAACCTAAAGAGTAAAGTTATATATTACTGAAACAAAAAACAGTATTTCTTTTTAAATATATTTTATTTAAAAATCCCCAAACTGAGAATCTTAATTAAAATAAGTTTTTAATATTAAAAACTAAAAAAATATACACTATACAGACACTTAAAAAATATACTTTACAGACACTTAAATATTAATCTAATGCAATCACACTTAATCCGCATGTTTATAATATCATTTCTCAATTACTAGCATACATCTTGTACCTCAAATCCTTGTTAAAAAAACTTTCTCGTAAGGATTTTTAAGACATCATAAAGTAATTCAATAGATAAGATTATATAAGATTTTTAGAAATTTTCTAAAATGAGTAAAAATATTAGTTTTATGCTAAGCAAGCAAAATTGAGGATTAGCAAATTTTAAACATATCAAACTTACCGACTGGTCAGCTACTCTTCTTCCAAAAATTAGGTATTCTACTTTATCTTCTTCACTGGAAACTGAGCCTTTACAAACAGAAACAAAACTAAGACCACCAGCTCCCATTGGCACCCAACCACCAGTCGAGTCATCCCGGGTCATAACCTGGGCACGCACTCGCACCAGAGAGTTCCCACTACAAAATAAATTCTGCTTTAATTTTCTTGAAAACAAACCTACATTAACTACAATACAAAAATATTTTAACAGTACCAGTTCAATAATACCAGATTAATCATTTTTAATTTGTCTTTTTCACTGATTTTTCTATTGCAAATAATGAAAGTACTCTATTCTGAAAATATTTACAAGTTCTTTACATGAATTTCGAATACAGCTAGGAAATAAAATTGGAGTTCATTAAAAAAAATTGCAGAACGCGAATTTGTTCTTCAATGTTTTTAAAAAATACATTCTTTATTAGTAAAATGACATAAATAACTGCTTCTTTGCTACCATATAACTATTCCTAATATAAAAATTACATCTTTAGCATAATTTTAAAATATAATTTCAATAGAAATTAAATTTTGAATTTGCAGGTGAATAATAATTTTTAGTTTAGTTTTTTATTAACGTAGCACCAGAAGCAACATGAGGGCTATTGGCGACAGACCTCGTAATTTTGAACCACGGTCAAGTAACGAGGACGACACTTGACCTGGCACGCCCTCTCCTAACATCCACACCATGCCAACGGGAGGACTTTGGGCCCCGAACAGATTTAACGTGCATCAGCCCCGGCTATACGGCGTGTCTTTGGCGGCCAAGGATCGAACCCGCGATTGAACGAAAACCGCCGGCCGCTAATAATTTTTATTATTTTTTTTATCAGAAAACTTTTAAATTATGTTTGCTCAGATACTATGATACAATACTTATTTATTAACAAGAACTGGAGAGGGAAAAAAACTTAACTTCAAACAATACAATTTTTCATATTTTATTTTAAAAAGCAACTTCTAAAAATATTTTTTCTAATATATACATATATATATATAAATTCAGCAGCAACATAATTACTAAGTAATCTGCAACAAAATAAACACTAAACAAACATTCAAGAAAAATACATATCAATTCAAAACAAACATTAACTAAAAAACTCTGTTCCATTAAAAAACTGAAGTAATTATAAACAAAAACATGCAAAATAAGATGCCTTTCACATTTACAAAATATTCCAACCTTTTTTTATCACAATCAATACATACAGAAAGAAAATGACATATATAACAAAGTTTTAAATAAAAGGGCAAACCTCCAAAAAATGAATACTGAGCATTTATTACATAAAATTTCTATCCCAAATTAGTTATTTTGAAACAGCTTACTAATAATAATTACAACACCTCTTTTCAGGGAATTAAAAAGAAAAACAATAAAACAATTATAATTATGATAAATAAATTAGAAATTTAAACTCAGGCAAAATCTCCTACAGTAAAAAAACTACCAAAATTATTTAGTCACCTGTCAACATTTCATTAAAAAAATGCACATACTTCAAAAACTAGTTTATAAACAACTTACAATCTTCACTCAAAACAGACTTTTCTGGATACCCTTCCATATACCTTTTATATACATATAACTAATGCTCTATTTATATTTGTTTGTTCATCAAAACATTAATCATTGATTTCAGAATTGCTGAAATGTTAATATTTTGCGAATAAAAACTTTACAAATTAATTTACTTGAAATATTTCTCATCTAAATTATCACCCAAATTATGATTGTTAATATAACAAAGTGCATTTTTGCAGTACAATAATTTACACCCAGCTTTTCAGAATGAACTCCTCTGATATATATACATATTTCCAATAACTTGTTCACTAATACACATTAACATTTTGAAGAGTTAAATACACATTAAAATAAATTCTACTTAGTACATACAAAAGTTTACTTTAGAATACCAGCCATTTTTTAGTTAAAATAATTATATAAACTTAAAAAAATTTTGCACAGGATTTACATTAATTTTAATGTAAAAGATTGAAAATATTCTTGAATCTCTGATGTCTTACATACAAACTTAAAATATAATGGTTAAAGTAAGGTATAGGGTGTCCCCTTGGCAGTTTGCAACTTTTGGGAGCGATAAAGATTTAAATATAGCAATTTAAGTTATGGTAGACCTGATGCATATAATTTGATAAGGTATTTGCATATGTCACATGTTCTCTATTCTTGATTGTTACTTGTTAGAAATGGCACACAATTTTTAATAAATAGAAGGCGATATTTTTAGAATAACATACAATATTTCTTTTTCGTCATTTCTTTGTTAGATCAAGAATTTCTATTTGTTTCTTTGTTGAAGTGTATTTAAAGGTTGAAACATGTTGAAAGGATATAATTTATGGTTTTATGATTTGGAAAGAAAGGATAAAATAAATGCTATACAGGGGTATGGATAAAAATTTAATTAAGCGAAAGGTCAGCAAGAAAGATATGTGCTTGGTAAAAGAAAATGAATCAGAAGATGGATATATTTGGCCTACTATACTACAACAAGCTTATACTGTAGCTTATAACAAGGAATTCTGATGAGATAAGTAGTGTTTTTTTCACAGCATTCCTCTTAATGTTAGAAAGTACTATAGTTTAAAAAGCTTTAAATTTATAAATAATTATTTGTCCAAAACAATAAATTCTTAAAATAATTATGTATAAACAATAATTGTTTATAAAAAGTATTCATAAATAATAATTATTTGTAAATAACTATTTATAACCCATAATTATTTATAAATACTTATTTATAAATAATAATTATTTACTTATCAATAATTATAATTAATAAATAACTATTCATAAACAAGCCTTTTTTATTTCCAATAATTTATTTATAAATAATTATTAATTAATAACTATATAAATAATGATTTTTTAATTTAAAATTAATACTTATAAATTAATCTTCTTTCCTAACATTTATGGGTTATTCTTCAAACAATTCCGGTCCTTTTGGATTTCTTCTCATTTTCCATACTTAATGCTTAAGTCACACATGTTTGGTGACCTATCAAGGAAGTCTCCAAGTTTAATCGTCATTGCTATGGGGCACCCTATTCCTGACTTTAACTAATATTATAATTACAGTTTTAGAAAACTTTCAGCCAAATTTAGGCATTAAAACTAGGTCATTCTTTAATTTACGAATAGAAATGTAAAACAATAAATAAAAGGTTTTTGCACGATTATTATGATTAAAAAAAATTGCAACATCAAGGATTTTATTAAAAAAAAAACACTTAATGACAATTGTAAAGTTAGGTCAAATGTTTAATTAAAAAAGAAATTAGTCACTTAAGCAAAAATATTATAGTACATAAAACATATATGTATGCAAATAACTTACTATTCATAAATTACCCTATAATTGATCTTTACATTGAAATAGATTTGAATTTATATAGATATTCATTTTGAAAATTGATTCAAAAATTGCTGGAATATTTCCCACAATAACTAATTCATATAAAAACACAAGATGGAATCTGTCTAATAAAGTAAAATTATGAAAAATAATACCATACAAAGGTAAAAAAAAATTATTGATTTTTGACGTTTTATTTAAATGCCTACAAAATACTGATGCATGACAATTCTTTTATAAAGCACTAATATTTCATTGCCAAGCAATACACTCAATTAAGATCCATCCATATATTTTTTATTTTTAAATCACAACCCCTAAATCCACTTAAAAAATAATTGTGTTTAATAATTTAAAAGTTTTAATATGTATATTACAATATTTTACACATTCAAATTAAAAACAAAATAAACAAAACTACATTCCTATGCAATATTGTTTTTTTTAAAGATGAGAACATCCAAACTGCTTTATCTCAATTGAATGAGTTTCAAAAATTAAAAACAGCAATTACTTTTGAAAAAAAATAGTTGAGATATATATAATTAAGTTATTGTAATTTAATTTAACAAAAACTTTCCTCATTAAATTTTCTCAGAGAGCATAAAATATTTTGTGTTATCATTAAAACCCTTCTGATGGCTATAAAAAATTTAATTAGCAACTGAAATACGCATATACAGTTTTATCAGAATTGTATATTTTAAATATATCAGAATTCCCAGAATCATGATTTTTCATCACACATCTCTTGAAAAATAAATGCAAGAACTTTCATAACAGATGCTAATTCCCTAAAATATATGCTCCTTATATTTTTTTAACACAAAATACTCATTTTAGCTATTTTAAATAAACTTCTATTGTATGAAGAAACAAAACTATTCCCATTTAAATTATTGTTATTTTTAAATCTTTTATAGGTTAGTTTTGAAATAAATATAAAAGTGATATACAGTACCATCAAAAATTACTAACATATTTTAGAAACAAAGTTCTTAGTTTTTTTCAAGAAATATAAACAAACATTTCAGAACAAAATTAAAATATGTGGATGAATAAACGAATAAACTTCAAAGTATATATTCAGATTACAAATATGTGTACATATTTTGAGTAATAATTTAGTATGGTAATAGAATGAAGAAACTCTTTAATTTTTTTATAAAAAAAAAAAGCTATACGTAATAAATAAACTCTATAAACTATAATTCCATACTGTATAAAAAGAATTTATATTTATCCACTGACTTCCATTTGGTATTCCTCTAATTTTCTTTACTAAAGTAAGAATCTGCGAAATACTTTTATGTATTTTGCTGTTAATTTATACATTTGACCTGCACATTTAAAGGTTGAAATATTTGCCAAATAAACATTAGAAATATAATTAATATCAAGATTAAACAACATAAAATCCCCAAAAATTAAAATACTTTAGATATTTTTCATCCTTAAGACTGGCAAATGACATTTAACTTGCAATAAACATGTAAAATATAAGAGCTAGCATGTTATACTCTTTAATAAGAAAAATACTACATAAAAACTAATTCTACAAAAATTTAGATACCTAATAATGTTATATTTTATTAAAAACTTATATAAATAGAATATGATTTTTAACTTATTTGTAACATTACGTTCAAAAATACATTTATTCATCGGGTTTTTTTTTTTTTTTCCATATATACTGCAAATTTGTGATACAAAATATAAAACAAAACAAAAATATTACCATGCAATAAGAAAAATACGATGATCACTTTTTACACAAATGTGAATAAAGCTTATTTACTTCACACAAAATAAAAAAATACTCTTTCTGACAAATAAAATTCTTAATTTATTAATCTACTACGTACACATCATTTTAATAAATTACATAAGTAAATACAGTTAACAGAAAAGATTTAAATATAATATACCCCAAAAGACATTTATTACAAGAGATCTCACATCCGCTCCATGCATGCACCAACTTACCCCATAGCGTAAAGTCACTCTCATTCATTCACAAACTTTCGTCCATTGACAAAAATCAATTTGACCTCAATAACATCGCGACCTTCGAACAAAATCTATTCATTGAAATTCAAATAAAAATAAAATTTTAGACACACCACAAGATAAAAAAAATTATAATAGCCAGAACATATTTCTCTGTAATTTCATAAAACATTTTAGAAGTAAATCAAAATACAGCCACAGGGCATAAGTTAAATGCATCTGAGCGTCGCTTGTATGTTAAGCCTATTCAGTATTGATATTTCATAAGAATTATGAAAAAAACAAAGATTTAGACTCACTCTTCGTGGCTACCTTCCATCGTTTTTTATCTGATCTTGGCCCATTTTATGGTGATTTGGATGAAAAACGTGGCCACGACTCGCAAAACCCTCACAAATTTTCCATAGGCCTAACCATCCAAAACCGTACGTATGTATCCTTAACTTTAACAACACAAGAAACGGACCGCAGTGCAGCGTGTCTCCTTCCGCGCAGTAAAGAGTTTCCACAAAACAGATTCAAAATCAATTTTTAAACCGTCATCACTAACTTTTTGTACTTTTAAAGTTAGGACAAAATCTTCAAAGTGTATATTTTATATAATAAGTTAGTTTTTAGATAAGTTTATGGAGAATACCATCATTGTTTTTGATTGTACAAGCGCCGCGCTGTTGTTCAATTTCATCCCTTTTAACAGTAATAGGGTTGATTCTGTTTGACAGAATATTTCATAAGTTAATAATCGTTGTTACTAAAAAGCTTTCGAAAAATGTTACATGTTTTGTAAAAATCCATCACACACAATTTCTTTTTTCAATGAAAATTACAAACTTCAATTTCACCGTGAAAAAAATCGAACTTGATTCATAATCGTTTGCACTCGAAAGGAAAGGAGACTGTCCTATTCAGCTTTTTCGGGTGGGCGCTCAACTGAATGCAGACGCGGTTCTACCCATATGAATGATAGGGATTGTTGCAGGTTTTGTTTTATTTTTTTAAGAATTCGGGAAAACATGCTTTTTTTTCTCGTAATCGGTATACATTCATCGGTTTGTGTTCTCAATTTAATAGTGGTTTATGAACAAAAAGAACTTATATCATGTAAAATGCTCTTATTTTTTAAAATATTGTTTTGGTTTCGGATTTGAATTGGAAATTCAACAAGTTTCATTACACACGATTGTGTGTAAAGATTTTATGAATTAATATTATTTATATGTTTTAATGTGAAAGTTCTTTTCTTAATTTTGATACATTAAAATGAATTATCTTGTATCTAATTTTTTAAGAAATATCCCCTATATTTGTTTGTATATTAACACTTCGTTAGTTTCAAAGTTGCCTCCAACAGCAAAACACGTTTTGGATTATTTTGTTTTGGTTTAATTTAAGAGAATTTACTAGAAATAAATATGTATGGGACGAAGGATTATATTAATTAAGCATTTTCTTTCATGAGGCGAGATGTGATAAATGAGGCACCATCTCTGATGTAGTATGGGAGTGCGATCGAGTTGAAAAAAAATAATACGGATCTATTCCAAATCAATTGCAACCTAATGATAAAACACATTAATGACTAAGTTAAAAGTTACAAATTTTTTTCGTAGAATAACTTAAATTGAGTTTTTGAAACTCTTATTTCGAAATTTTCCCCAGTAATATGTAATTAAGTCATAAAAAAATTTTAAGAAATAATTCAAAAAAACTTAAAATGCTTGTTTGAATTATCTTCAAATGAAAATTGTTACTCCGATAACAACGACATTTCGCATTCTAAATTTTCATTCGGCAGTCATAAGAAAAAGAAAATTTAAATCATACGATTTTAGTTTGAGCAATCGTTGACCTTGTAAATATAATAGGTCTTAAGCAAACGTAATAAGATGTACATTTTAACTCGTGAAAAGATGCTTTCGGGGATGTAAGAAATGCGTGAATATTTTTGTTATTCTGTTTTCCTTTTCAAACACACACAAAGTAAAAGTGCTTGAACAATATTTTTCTATGAGTTTTTACATAGTTCAACGTATCGTATTTGAAGTTATCTCGATGCTGTGTTAAGAATAAGTAAACAATCGTATTTTATGATGAATATATATATTCTTAATAACTGATCATTACAAGGAATTTATGCATAAGGTATCTGGAGAGAAAAAAGATATCTTACAAGAGTCGTTCTCAATAATATGTCTTTTGATTATATATTTCCTTTCATGAGGCGAGTTGTGATAAATGAGGCACCATCTCTGCTAGTCATGATGAAACATGACAGGGACATTATAAAGCGATTTGAGTGATATAAACGGAATTTTACGCTATTTTGTGTCGTGATAGTTACATACAGCTTAATCATTTACGTAATGTTAATGCATTTAATTTACATAATTTGACTTAAGTACAAATGATTAAATTAATAATATTAGCTTAATATTAATATTTTTCATTGATCTTAATGTAAAACAGTAATATATTTCTTCCTCTATCATAAGCAAATAAAGTATCACAATTTTTTTTTAAAAAAAAAATTCGTCTTGTATACCCCAATAAAAAAGAAAATAGTTAGTAATAAATTTTGATTATTTTCCTTCTCGATTGATTCTTGATCAACAAAACTTATATTTACTAATTTGCACAGGTCATGAGAAGATTTAGACTCCTGTCCACACACCACCGCGAATTTCCGCGCATAATGTTAATTCTATAAAGAGTCTCGTACTTGTCTACATTTGTTGACAAACTATGAACAATTCACCAATATGTGAATATCTTTTTACATAGTAATTTCAAAAATTGTCCTTGTTTTTCAATGTTTAATGCAGTATACTTTACCTGAGAGGGTGCTATTGATTTACAATTTGAAAAAGTGGGGTATTACCCCCAAAAATTTGAGAAATATGGGTTACATTATTTTGATTTCACGAACTGACCTCTGATATACTGATATACCTCTACTGGGTATATCAGTAATCTGTTATAAATATAAATAAATGGATTATTTTTATAATGTAAAATATGCACACACATTTACAGCCTCCGCAATAAAACACCAATGATAGTAGCAAATTCTCGCCAAACGGCCTTTAAGGAGTTGGAGGTTTGTGGAGTTAATGCTTATATTCTACACAAGAAATATGGATGAAGAAAAAAATGAAACCTCCTAAAATTATTTCAAATTAGTAAAGCAGTTCATTATCCAATTGAGAGGACTTTTTCGAATAAAAAGGTAATAATAGGGTCAACGTAGAATGTTTGGAAAGAAAGAAAACGACTTGATGGAACGCTGAACATTTTACATTCTGGAAATAAGTAAAAAATTGTCGAGTATGTTACATTAGACAAATAAATGGAGGACGCAATCAAACATCCACATATAGTTCAGCATGTCCTAAGAGTCCATCGTTACACTTAAGGAACTGCTTTGAAAAAAAATCATATTGTGAAGGATTATAAAAATAATTCAATAATAAAGGATTGTTATTTCAGTTTTCTTATATCTTTTTTTCCACGCCACCTTTCATCATCCTGTTTCATTCAACATGCAGTTGTGTGACAGTGGGATATTCGTGATTTTCTCTTCACTAACCTCGAGAACATATAGTAAATTGAATTGCAGAAAATTACAATTTTTTCCCAACCCAAATGAAACGTGATTAGATAAATTATATGATGAGGGAAGTGAATTAGAGATAATGATATAAAATATGAAATAGAATTGAAAGGAAAATGAAGGGAGATTAAAAGCCAACGCCAGACTGATAAATATTTGAAAGTTGTATCAAAGCATTGCAATTAATCTTTTGAATTGAAGCCAATTTTAGAAAAAGTACGAAAACAAAAATCGACTTTTTGTGTCAAGTGCTTGACTCAGAGTGAGTGAATTGGTTAGCTAAAATTTTATTAATTGATCGCAATTCAGAATTGACGAGTTAAGTGGGATTTGAGAGAGAGAGACCTTATATATATGCTTCAATGATAAATAAAATATTTTATCTTGCTCTTGCGTATCTTCAAAGGAGTCTGGTTTGCACTGACGTTAAGTAGAAGGGGGAAATGGCAGTAGAATTAAAAAAAATAATTAAGAAAGGGTATCACAGTTGTACTCTTTATCCAATACTTGGTCTTCGATGGAATCGAGTTCAAGGATCTGTAACTCTCCTCCAAATAAGCCCCAATTTTGACATCAGGCACCATCCAAACCCTCTGGATTAGATAAATGTTAATAAATTACATGCAGAACGCATTATATCAAACAAATCTAAAATGAAAATTTTAGGTTCCCATTATGCTCGTTTGGGTTAATAAAAGTTCACGGAAATATAATAATTAAGCAAAAAAAAAAAAAAAAAAAAGAATTTATTTTCTAGAGATCATTATTACCATATATTTTATCATTTGATTCAGAATTGTATAATAATATATTCAGAACGTGTGTGTGTGTGTTTAAATATAAATTGAAAATTTCAGTCTTAATTACGCTCTTTTGAGTTACTAAAAAATGCTCGGAAATATAATGATCAACTAAAAAAATTAATTCATTTTCAGAAGTTTATTATTACCATATATCTTGTATAATTTGCATAATCAGATAACTTATAATATTGGTAGCTATTTAAACATGAATTACCAAAA